>PVJS01029734.1:0-24569 GCA_004027185.1 Glis glis
TTCTTTTTTTTTTTTTTTTTTTTGTGGTACTGGGGATTGAACCCAGAGGCATTCTACCTTCGAGCTACACACCTAGCCCAATTTTTATTTCTTATTTGGAAACAGGGTCTCGCTAGGTTGATGAGAGCCTCACTACTTGCTGAGGCTGTCCTTGAACCTGTGATCCTCCTGTCTCAGCCTCCCAAGTATGGGATTACAGGCGTGCACCACCATGCATGACTCATAATACCCTCAAGTGAAAGGTCTTCAGTTTCTCTTCATGATAGTGGGAGAGGGGAGTAAAGACCTGACACTCATGTTCTAAGTGAAGAAAACTCAACATCCTAACTGCTTGGTGTTCTAAGAACTCAAAGTTTAGATGATAGAGCATGTGTTCCTTTTAGAGTTAACCCATTTGAACTGAAATGTCCTGGAAACCTATTGCAAAAATGTTAGTGTGCCCGGTTTGGTGCTGAATCTTTTGGGGGGCTAAAGTTTAAGTCGTCTCTTTTTCCTCTGTAATCATCATGTGACCCTGTGTGTACCTGCAGCTTCTGAAAGCCATCCCTGTTGGAATCGGCCAAGTGTATGGCTGTGACAACGCCTGGACTGGGGGCATCTTCCTCCTAGCTCTGTTCATATCGTCACCTCTCATTTGCTTGCACGCAGCGATTGGATCCACCGTGGGGATGGTAGCAGGTCTGTGTCATCCCTTCCCTTGTTAATGGGCCGCAAGGATGTTAGTGCCCAGGGCCAGCTGCAAAGCAACCGATGACATTGCGTTTAACTCTGCACCTGCAGATTCCCAGAAACTTTCTCTCCTTCCATTGTGCCCTGCTTCTCTGCTTCAATCCTAGCACCCTCATGCTCCCCTGGGCAAAAGCTATCTTCAAGAAAGGCTTTGGTGTTAATCACTTACACTTTAGTGTACACTTAAAATTTGGGAGAGATTTCTTCTAGGCATATCTCCAATGATGAAAAGAAGGGTTTGTGTTTGTTCTCAGAAGGACTGGGGGGGGGGGCAGAGGAAAGACATTTTCAGGACTGTTTAAATCAGGCTTTATTTAAAGGGTGTTGTTTATTTTATTTCTTTTAAAAGATTGAGTATTCAAATGGTCTCCAACTTAGAATGGCTTAGCCACTACTATTCATGTGGTTCTATGGCTATTTATTTCCTTTAGATGTATTTTCACTGAATAAAATCAGAAGTCCTTTTGTTTCATACATACTTAGAGGATATAGCTGGTTCTGGGCTTTGAGGACTGTGGGAGGTTTGGGGGCAGATGAGCCCATGCGACTGAGCTCAACTCTGACACCTGCCTTCCTGCAGCGCTCACTATCGCCACACCCTTCGAGTCCATCTACCTGGGCCTGTGCAGCTTCAACAGCACCCTCGCGTGCATCGCTGTGGGAGGCATGTTCTATGTCATTACCTGGCAGACGCACCTCCTCGCTGTGGCCTGCGGTAGGTACCACCCCGACTCCCTCCCCACCTGCAAGAATGCCCATGTCTATTCCTGCAGAGAACACCGCCCTGTTCAAAGCCGCTGCCTCCCCAAAGATAAATGAGCGTAATAGTTTGCCTTTTATTTTAGTTAAAACTGTCTTCAGTGGTTACTAGGCAATTTATACATTCAAAGCTATATTTGCTGTATACACAATGTTCAGCCACATGGAGGCAGATTTCTGTGTGTGTGTGTGTGTGTGTGTGTGTGTGTGTATGGTACTGGGGATTGAACTCAGGGGTGTTCTATCTCCGAACTACTCCCCCAGCTCTATTTTATTTTTTATTTTGAAACAGGGTCTTGCTAAATTGCTGAGGCTGGCCTCAAATTTGTAATCTTCCTGTGTCAGTCTCCCAAGTGCTGGGATTACAGGTGTGTGCCACCACACCTGGCTGGAGGCAGTTTATTTTTTTTTTTTTGAGGTGATGATTGTTTCATTGTTGCTCTTGACTATATCCTATGGTTGTTACTTCCCTAGCTAGTGGTTGGAGATGATAGAGTGACTTTTTAAAATTTTTTTTCCTTGTGGTACTAGAATTGAACCCAGGAATATTCTACCTCTGAGCTACATCCCCAGCCCTCCTTTTCATTTTTTTTTTATTTTGAAAAAGAGACTCACTAGGTTGCTGAAGGTCTCACTGAGTTTCTGCAGCTGGCCTCAAACCTTTAATTCTCCTGTCTCTGCCTCCCAAGTACTGGGTTTATAGGCATGTGTCACTACACCCAGCTCAACAGAGTGACTCTTAAACAAGTTAATCCTTATATATGGAATTGGGGGATTTACATCATATGTAGTGATGAAACTTAAACATCTGAACATTGGCCATAGCCCTTCAAATGATCCCTCTTGGTTACATATTTGTTCAGAGTCCCAGGAAATTATACTGACTGTAACAATTTGTCATACTTATATTTTCTCATATGATAGTCACTACAAACATGGAGAAGACAAATTCTAAACTACATGTGTATATATCACATTTTCTTTATCCATTCATCTGTTGACAGTCATCTTGGTTGGTTCTATACTTTGGATATTGTGAATTGTGTTGCTATAAACATAAATTAGATGTAAAGAGGCAATGCTGCTGTCTTTTTCTTTCTTCCTTTTTTATTTTTATTTATGTATTTAATGGTACTTAGGTTTGAACCCAGGGATGTTCTACCTCCGAGCTACACCCTCAGCCCTATTTTATTTTTTATTTCGAAACAGGGTCTTGCTAAGTTGCCGACAGTCTCACTAAGTTGCTGAGGCTGGCCTCGAACCTGCGATCCTCCTATCTCAGCCTCCCAAGTACTGGGATGGCAGGCATATGTCACTACTCCCAGCTTTTTCTTTCTTTTTAAAATTATTTTCTGCTACCTCAAAAATTTCAATGTAAGGCCAGCACATGCAGTTACTTAAGAAATAATAGTTGTTACATTGTCCAAATAAAAGGTAGTCATTTATCTAGTACATACCACAAAGTAGGCCGTTTAAATACCTCATCTCTACCTTCACACCAAATCTCCAACGTCAGCACTATTATTCCATTCTGCAAAAGAGGAAAAAATGTGTCAAAGAACAGATGAGGGTCAGACAAATGCAACAGCTCAGATGCAAAGATTAAGGAGGTGCTCATTCTTGGGGTCACGCAGGGGACGACCCTGACATAGCTCCGTGACCCTGGGATTTAGTCACGTTAAATCTGCACCCAGATGCCTCACTCACTGCCCCCTGGTTTCAGCCTTGTCAAAGAGGTTAAGCAGCTCAACCAATATGTCAGATGTTACCCCAGTAGTTCTCAACCTGGGGGATTCCCCCTTCCCCAGGGACCTCTGGCAGTGTCTGGAGACATTTTTGTCACATCTGGGGGAAGGAGGAGAGTGCTACTGGCATCTAGTGGTTAGAGGCCAGGGATGCTGTTAACCATCCTACAATGTGCAGGACAGCCCCCACTATGAAGAGTGCCAAAGGGTGCCACAGTTGTGAACCCCAATACCTATCATCTCATTTAATGCTCAATCTCACCCTGTAAAGTGTGTTGGATATTATTACTGTACCCATTGCACAGATGGGGAACTAAAGCTAAAGGGAGCACAATAAATTGCCCAGAATCAGGTCTATAAAAGCAACTGACTTAAGTCCATGCCCTTTGCAGGACATCACACTCCTTCTGAAGCCAGTGCTTTCTGCACAGGTGAAAAGGTTCAGAGCACTTAGGCCCCTTTCCACAAACGCACAGTCAGTGAGGGACAGGACGGGCGAGGTAGAAGCTTCCTTCCACCACAACCTGCTCTGCACGTCCCTCAGGACAGACACCTCTCCCTGCAACCCAGACAGGCTGCATGTCCTGTTTCCTCTCTTCCATCTCTGGCTCCTCCTCTTTCTCCACTCTGCAGGCCCTGTGACCACACGTCAGCACACATGAGGTTTTCCTGTTGGTAACAGATTACATTTGATAAAACAACCATGGGGTTAGAGGAGCATGAGAATAAATCCTTTGGCTCTGGGCCCCAGGGATAACAGCCAAGTTGGACAGAGTTGGGCTCAGCGTAGGCGGCTCCCTCAGCCTCTGCTCTTCAGGTGCCAAGCCGAGGGCCCCACTCGGGCCTCCTGGCTCCCCTGTAATCTGGGGTCTGGTGGTGCTTAGGTTGGCCCCCAATCCACATCCTCTTTTCTTTTCTTTTTTACTTTTTTTTTTTTTTACTGGGGATAGAACCCAGGGCCATTCTACCTCCAAGCTATTTTTTATTTTGAAATAGGGTCTCACTAAATTTCTGAAGCTGGCCTTGAACCTACAATCCTCCTGTCTCAGCTTTCCAAGTACTGGGATTACAGGTGTGCACTACTGTACCCCTCTTCCTTTTCTTCTTTTTTTTTTTGTGGTACTTGGGATTGAACCCAGGGGCATTCTACCTCTTTATTTTATTTTTGAAACAGGTCTAAGTTGTGGATGGACTCACTAAGTAACTGAGGCTGGCCGCGAACCTACAAATCCTCCTGTCTCGGCTTCCCAAATACTGGGATTCCAAGCATGAGCCACCACACCTGGCTGCACCCCTCTTTCTAACCTCAGCTGTGTTAGGCTGCAGTGCACAGTGCTTATGAGCCCACCCCTGGAGCCAGGTGTCCCGACTCTGCCACCTGTCAGCTCTATAATCCTGGGCAAGTCGCTTGTACTCTCAGGGCCTGAAACTAACTGTGCCTGCCTCATACAACTGTTGCCAGAATCTAATCAGATAACTCATGAATGCAATAAGAACAATTCCTGATGCTTAGAGAGTATCCAGGAAGTGCTGACCCCTGTTATCTGTCAGATAACATATACTAATTAGCAAAGATTCAGCTGCAGAGAATGAATGGTCTGGGCACCTGTCCCCTCTGAGAGAAGTAAGCTGGCTGTTGGGACCCATGAAACTACTGTCTGCCCCACTCCTGGCTTCATACCATTCATTCCTTAATCTTCTCTACACTCCCATCTTGAAACCCCACCTCCAAAACAATAGGGACTTCTCCAATGCAAAGGCAGGCAGAATTGTCCGATTATTTCACATCTCTGAGCCTCACTTTTCTCATTTGTGAAATAAAGACAATAATAGTGCTGGCATTGTAGAAATGCTAAAGGCTCGGTTGGTATTGCTACTCTCTGGGCACACAGGCACTCTCTAATAAAGGTTTAGCTATTGTTAATAACCTAGCGACTATGGAGATGCTCTCTATTGAGAAATCAAAGGTTCCGAAGCAAAGCCCAACCACGCTGGTCCATTTTCATCCCTTCTCATCGCTTGGCAGCACTTGGCTCTTGGCAGTGGTCAGCCTGGCCACACCCTTCTCCCCAGAGCCCAGAAGACAAGGCGGTAGGCTTATTAGGACTTCGTTAAGCTTACAGAATGCTGCTTTTCCCTGGAAACCCATATTATGTTAATACCTTGTGATGAAATATTTCAGCTGGGAGTTCTGGGACTCACTTGCCTTTGCTGCATAGTAAAATTTTCATTTATGGTTTATGCTGTTAAATGTTCCTTTACTGGAATGCAAGGTGGTAGGACCCAAGAGAACTGTAACAGCTAAATCCTGGCCCTTTTTAACAAAGTTCATCTGCTGTCTTAGCTGTGCCGGCATTTGCGTGGAATTTAACACTTTTAAGACTGCCAAGCCATGGAAACATAACTCAGGTTTTTTTTTTAATCTGAGAGATAGAATTTGTGGCATAAAATTAATGAAGAGAAAATGTGTAGACAAAGCTCGAGATGCTGTTAAATAGTTACTGGATTATTTCTTGATGGTTCTTTCTCCAGCTCTGTTTGCAGCCTACCTGGGTGCTGCCCTGGCCAACATGTTATCTGTGGTAAGTCAATGTGAGCTACAAATGTACACCCCACCCCCCAGCTTCCCAAACCCTGCTCAGACCTTCTCCCGAGCCCTTCCCAGTCCATCCCCCACCCCCCATCTCTGATCACACTGCTCAGCTCAGCACTGCTGGATGGAAGGAGTTGGATTTCAAAACCTTAAATGTCAACTGTTGCTTAATCAAATCCCATTGTCAGGGGGCCAGTGGAGCTCTTTCTAGAAGGACAATTTGAAGAGTAGAATCTTATAAATCTAACTCCTTTCTATTGTACCATCCTCTACAACTGTTTTTAAATCTTGGTCATTTAACTTGTATGTGTGTCTGTAGGTCACCTGATCGCCTCACTTGTGGGTCAGTGTACATCTTTGTGGTATAGTAGGTCAGGAGGACCCAGCTGGCCAGCCCTAGGACAGAGTGCTGAGGACTCAGTTTGCAGTCAACACCTCCTCCCCTTAGATGAGGATGCAAGGGGAACCTCATGTAGACAACCGGGAAAGGTCCTATTGATCCTGCAGGTGAGGACAGCAAAGACATTCCATTCATAGCTGTCTAAATCATTCCTTCACTTCTAGTCAAAACGGGTGGTTGAACTCAGGGAGATATCTTGTAAGCAGCAGAATTAGCCTACCCGAACACTATCCTGTCCCCTCCAGTGGACTACGTCCTTCCTCTGGGCCCCATTTCTTTTTGTGCAACCTTGGCTACAACACTTGGCACACAGTATTGTGACAAGTCTAGTACGCATCAGTCCTCTTCCAGCTTTCAGCCCACATGCTCCTCCAGTACAGAGGCCCTGTCAAATTCTTGTCTTTATCTGTAGTAGCTACTAGAGTACTCAGCACATAGTAAGTACTCAAGAAGTTTTGAATGAATGAAGCCCTAAGGTAGTGAGTCTCCACAACAGGGGATATGAGAGCCAGGGCTGAACGGCCCACCACCAGAAACTCTGAGGGGCACGAGAGGATGAGCATGACCTCTGAGGCTTAGCTTTGCTGCCTTTTCTGGCACCATTCATTTACCCAATCAATCATTCAATAAATATGTGTCATGTGCCCATCTTAGGGTATTAGGAGAGATGCCAACCAGGAAGTGTTGGTTCCTGATTATAGGCACTTACAGCCCTTTTCTCTGTGTGCAGAGAAATTACAGATTATGCCACTCAATTTAGACTTTTTTCAAAACAAAATCAAGTTTGCTTTCTGTGTGGCTATTGTGTTTAAGACACTATACTGACCACTGACAGGGATACAAGAATGTGCTGGCTGTTAAGTTACCCAGAAGGAATTTCCAGTTTCATCGAGGAACAGGGTATAAAAGTGTTGGATTACATTTATGAGACCGTTCGAGCCCTCTCCAGAAGAGCACTTATGAGCCACCCTCTTGTTTTCTAACTGGCACATGTATGTGCGGCCCAGGATCTTCAGCAATTCCAACATCTGCTTGATGATAATGACCATGTCCTGAGGACAGTTTATTAAGTATTTACTACGCACTAAGTACCAACTCTCTGAGAAGGTATTATTATCCCTGGTTTGCTATTGAAGAAGTAAGACTCAGAAAGATTCGATGACTATTACCAAGTGATCAGAACTGAGATTTAGGTCTGGGTCTGTGGAACTCCATATCCTTTCCACTGTAGGACTCCAAAGGATGCATCCCAAAACACCTGTGCAGTCTTAGTAGAGCTTCAGGAAGTCTGGGATTCATCACTCATGAGTACTCCTTCCAGTCTCAGCTTCGGGACTGTTCTTTTTTCCCCCCGAGTCCCATCCAACAGTGCCATCTTTAGCTATACACATGACCAGCATTGTTACTCCCATGGTACTCACTGAGATGTTTACTGCTTATCATAAAATGATGTTGGGGGAGGGGGTATAATTTGATCTGCTTCATGGTTGAATTTGTAGGCTGTTGTTTGCAAACTACCCACTCAAGTGATCTCAAATGAAGAGTGGGGAGGAGTCTCGAGTGCCTCAGGGCATCTCAAGAAATAAAAAGCAAGGCAACATCATGAGAAAGTGACAAGGGGATGGGAGAGCCCTCGAGAAGAGAGGCAGCTTCTCCTTGCCTCCAGCCCCCTGGGACAAAGATGTCACTCATCTGCTTCTCTCCACATATCTGCTCATTTCCCTATCTCTCTGTAAAGGGTTTCTCTGCAGCACACAGCTTCTAAATGACCACTCATCACTGCACAGTTCTCCAGTCCTTCCAGCTCAAGGCCCCTAAGGACACAGTCTCTGTGCCTTTCAGTTCAAACTTTCAAAAGAAAGATTCTCTTGGCCCCAGTCACCTGCCAATGGAAAGCTGTGTTTGGGTCAGTGCCTACCTCTAATCCAATGAGCTGTGGTCAGAGAAAAAGGTCTTGAGCTATTAAGTGCCCGCCTAAAACATTCCTTTCATAGGAGCTGATTGGAGAAGATGTGGAATTGTCATGGTTCCTAGAGTTAGAAATATAGCCTCGCCAGATTCCCCAAGATAAAACGTGTCTTCTATATAAAGGCATATTAACCTCTATTAGGTTCCAAAGGCTGCACCTTGAAAAGTATGTGTTCATTGGTTACAATATGGACTAATACTTTCAAAGTGATTTTATTTATATTGGCTTTCAATTAAGCATCACTTTTATCAATTCCCACAAAGCATTCTGTCCTCTACCCAGGGCTATTGGTGACTGATAAAGGCTAATTAAGCACTAGCATCAGATGCAACTGAGGCTTCTCTTATGTTCTACCTCCCTCCAGTTTGGATTACCAACCTGCACCTGGCCCTTCTGCCTCGCAGCACTCACCTTCCTGCTCCTGACGACCAACAACCCTGCCATCTACAAGCTCCCACTCAGCAAAGTCACCTACCCAGAGGCCAACCGCATCTACTACCTGTCCCAGGAGAGAAACAGAAGGGCGTCTACCATAACAAAGTACCAGGCTTACGAGGTCTCCTAAGTTGCCCTTTACAAAGCATGTCACTGTAAATGCAGCCTTTAGCAGGCTGCCTGGGTCCCCAGGCCAACGTCATTTAACCTCCCTTCTGTCTGTTCTGTGATTCTCCCCCCAAGCACAAGGAAATGTGTGTGGTCACCATTCAGGAACCTTTCTAAGATACACAACACTTATCAAAAGCATGTTAGTTTAGACCTGATACCCACAGCTGTCTCTATGAGAGCTCCCTTGGAGGGGAACTTGCCCTCTTCTGCAAAATAAGCCTCATTCCCAAAAAGAAGTCATCAAGAAGGGGACAGATATGAGTGACATAGTCACCCAGCACAGTCATTTAATATAGCAAAGTACAGTGCCAGGAAATGCTCATTAGCCTGGAAGGCAAGAGGGCTGGTCCCCTCCCAGCTCTGCCACCAATGAGTTCTACCCATCTCAGACCAGCCCTCCTATCTCCCAGCCTCAATTTCTTATTGGCAGGGATTTCTTTATGACAGATGGGGATTCTCTAGTCCCTCCAACCTCAGAAATATTGATTTTTCTCTGTCTCCTGTAAACTGATAAAATGAGTATGACCATAAGTAATTACCTTGAGTTGAGTAACAGGCGGAAGGTTACCCAGAGAAGAGGCAGGACGTGTGGATGTTCTCTAGAGGTTTATTCTTGCACCATGGGACATGTTGTCCAGATGTGGGGTTAGGAACCTACATTCACCGAAAATACTAATATGCCTTCTTTTACATAACATAAATATTTATGGAATATCATAAGATAAAAACTGATCTTTCTCAACATTCAAATCATATTGTAAACAAATGTCTTTCCTTCTGTAATTTTCATAATCATACTATCATTAAACTGTTTAGTTTGCAAGATGGTGTCAGGGTTTTCTTAAAATGGGGCTCACTTGCACGATCACATACCGCCCACTTGAAGGTTTTCCACTGTCAAGCATGGTCTGCAAAGAGATGAGGGCAGGTTAAAAATGATCAGAGGAGGTGGGCATGGTGGCGCACGCTTGTAATCCCAGTTCTTTGGGAGGCGGAGACCGGAGGATCCGGGTTTGTGGCCAGCCTCAGCTAGCTCTCTCTCTCTCTTTCTCTCTCTCTCTCTCCCTGTTTCTCTCTCCCTGTCCCTCTCTCTCTCTCTCTCTACTTAGTGAGGCTCTCCACAACTTCGTGAGACCCGGTTTCAAAATAAAGTATAAAAAATAGGTCCGGGTGTGTAGCGCAGAGGTAGAACACCCCTGCGTTCAATCCCTGGTACCGCAAAAAAAAAAAAAAAAGTGGTCAGAGGAGGGTGTGACTTGCTTATAGAAAGAGCTTTACAGAAATGACCATGGGCATTGCTTTCTGTTTGAGTTGAGGTGCAGATTATTAAGAACCCATGTCACTTTTTAGTGTATAGTCTTTTAGCCTTGTGTGCAAGAGTACAAATCCAGCCCCTCTTTGTTTTCCTTTCTTGTGGTACTTGGGATTAAACCAAGGGGCATTCTACCTCTGAGTTATATCCCCAGCCCTATTTTTTTTTTTTTTGGAAACAGGGTTTCATTGAGTTGCAGAAGGCCTCACTAAGGTGCTGAGACTGACTGCAAATCTGAAATCTTCCTGTCTCAGTCTCCCAAGTACTGGGATTACAAGTGTGCACCACCATGCCCGGCTCAAAATCCAGCCCCTCTTGAATGGCTTTTGTTATTTAGTCACTCTGGGTATAACTCCTATTGAGCTCTTAAAACATAGGACTCCTGGATGGGAATCCATGTGGCCCAGCCTTCCCACCCCTTCCCCAGAAGGGGATGAACCTCTCCTAGCCATAGTCTCTCTCGTTCTCTCGCTCTCTCGCTCTCTCGCTCTCTCGCGCTCTCTCTCTCTTCCATTTTGGCATGATGGAGTGATAACATAAGAAGGAAGTAGGGGGAGTAGTAAACAAGAGGAGGGGACAGAGCCTCTATAAGCTCAGCTTTAAGGAAACAATCACATTTTACCAAAACTCATTCTTTACGAAAAGCTAGTTTCTACTTTTATCTTCTCACTTTGCTGTCTTTCCTAAGATCCTTGCCATCTTTTGCTAGCCCAGGAGCACCAAGCTGTATATTTGTCTTCCAAGCCCTTTATGATTTCCCAGGAAAATGGAGCACTTCTTGATGGAAACAATTCTCCCCGTAGAAAAGGGGAACGACTCACATTCCAGAGCTACCTCTGAGTTTGTGGTCACACCTTGAGGCCAAGAAGGTCCCAAGCTGTATTTTAATGACCACAGAATTATGACTCCCTGAGGATCAAGCATCCAAGAATTTCGCCAGAAGGCCATTAATGCTCACCGCTCACTCAGCTGCCCCAGAACCTCCAAGTGATGACATTGAGCTATTAAAGTAGTGGTTCTCATGCATTTTCCACCAAAGTCTTATAATCTGGTTTTATTAAGAGCCAGAAACCCTCCACGTGCATGCCATTCTGATTACTGACCACTAATAAAACCCTTCAGCTGTTCTAAATATTTCAATATCCTTGCCTATAAAGCAAGCTGAGATAGCCCAGGATTTCAAGCAAGGTGGAAATAGATGGGGTAAAATAACTCAACCCATGAAAACATTCAGTATCTACAAGATACTAAAACAGTCATCTAGTTGAGCACTTTAGTTAAGCATCAGCAGTGGAGAGCTAGAGCCAGCCCTGCAACTCCTGAGAGCCAATTGTGCAAGCAAGCATGTTCCTCCCAACACCATTCAATGATATCATACCGGCAGCTTGAAACCAGCCATGGTGGGAGCATTTACACCACAGAAATTGGCAAACTACAAATCTGGGCATTCATACAAAACAACAATATACATTTTGCAAGCACAGGTACAAACAAAAAAATACAGAGCGAGGTATAAAAATAAAAGGATATACACAACTTCATACATTCAAGAAAAAGGCCTTGCATGGCCCAATGAAGATAATAGGCCAAATACTAAGGCATGCTTAACTCTCTCATCACATGAAGATTTTAAATGGGAGAGACACACACACATGCCCAGTTGTTTTTGTCATTTGTCTCTTTCCTTCAGAGCTAGCCCATTGATGGCACACAGTAGCCCTGAGAAAACCCCATCCCCATGGTCTCACCCTCTACTCAGTCCATGTACTTATCCTGGCTGTAATTCGAAACCCGTTTCACACATACTTATAATAGACACAGAAATCTCAGGCAGGCCATCTGACTGAATCTTGCCTCCAAACCTTACTGCCTGTAGCTTCCTCCCAACATAGTGAGTGGATCATGTCCATAAAAAGATCCCTTCAGAATGGTCCACATCATCTAACCCTAAACTTTTCAGTATTTTTATGGGCAATAACTTCAAGCCCTTGCCCAATCTTTGCAACCATTCTTTCCTTGCAGAGTATCTACAGTTTAGACCTCCACATTCTATAAAATGGTCTCAGGTGAGACAGGTAGATGGTAGACCAGTGGTTGTCAGACTCCAGCATATATTGGAATCACCCCAGGAGTCTATTTAGCACAGATTGCTGGGCCCCATTCCCAGAGTCTGATGCAGTAGGTCTGTAACAGAGCAGGAGCATTTGCATTTCTAAAACTTTCTCAGATGATGCTGATGTTGTGGATGTAGGGACCACACTTTGAGAACCAAGAATGTAGACTTAGAAATAAGATACTGCCTCCAATCATCCTTTCCCCTTCATTGCACATTGTAATGCATTGGTTGCAAACTCTTGTGCATATAGGAACTATCCCAGGGCTTATTAAAACACAAATCCAAGCCAGGCATGGTGGCGCACACTTGTAATCCCAGTACTTGGGAGGCTGAGAACGGAGGATCCATGTTCGCAGCCAGCCTCAGCTACTTAGTGAGGCCCTCTGCAACTTAGTGAGACCCTGTTTCAAAATAAAGAATAAAAAAATAGGGGCCGGGTGTGGTGGCGCATGCTTGTAATCCCAGTACTTTGGGAGGTGAAGACCGGAAGATCCAGGTTCACGGCCAGCCTCAGCTCTCTCTCTCTCTCTCTCTCTCTCCTCATCTTTCTCTCTCTCTCTCTCTCTACCTAGTGAGGCCCTCCACAACTTCGTGAGACCCGGTTTCAAAATAAAGTATAAAAAAAATAGGGCCGGGGGTGTAGCGCAGAGGTAGAACACCCCTAGGTTCAATCCCCGGTACCACAAAAAAAAAAATAGGGCTGGGGGTGTAGCTCAGAGGTAGAATGCCCCTGGGTTCAATCCCCAGTATCACAAAAAAAAAAAAACAGATCTTTGGGCCTCAACCCCAAAGATTTGGATTCAGTAGATCCAGACAGAGCCAAGAATCTGAGCCTCTCACAAATTCTTGAATTATACAAATGCTGCTGGATCAGGGTTCAAACTTAGAAATTATCACATAGGCTCTGAGTGACACCCCGACCCTAGACTGGACCAACTAAGTCAGCAGTGGACCTGGGTACAGGTATGTTTTTAAAGTTCCTGGAATATGTTCTAATGAACAGCTAGAGTTGAAAACAACTATGGTGTCAGTTCCCTGGGCCCCAACCTGTCTCCATCAGAGTCACTCCTGGAGACTATTAAGTCCTCAGTCCCCAGATGGGTTTTGAATAAGGGGCAGAGGACCCAACATGTGGTACACTGAAAAGTCTATCTCTTTCTCCATGTTTCTGGGGGCCAGCCTTGCACCCCAGCAGAGAATAAATAAAGAAAAACAAAACCACTAACCAGACACATCCGGCTCAGTAGGCCAAGCAGACAAGCAAGGTTTTGCATTGCCCCGGAAGCCTGTTGAGCACCTGTGCCCTAGAAAGGAAAAGTAAAGAAAGTAAAACAGTGAGATAGTCAGCAGCCCTCAACCCTCACTGCCCTCAGGTGGGCTGTTTGGGCCTGGTGAAAAGGTGTGGCCACAAGTAAGATGCAAGTAGTGTGGCACCCTGTGAGCGGGTACAGGATGGATGGCTGCCCGAGTTGGGGCTGGAGGGGTGGGGTGGTGACAGCAGCAAGTGCTGAAAGTGGATGGACAGGTGGACAGATGGTGCAAATAGGAAAGGAGCCCCATGGACACCTACATGCAGTAAGCCCTAGGTGGGTAGACATTTGAGATAAGAGGGAAAGGAGGTGGAGAAAAGTCAAACACAGAGACATGCAAAAGAGGGTGTGCCAGTAGGTCAGGTGGTACTAGAACAGGAGGAAGAGGAGGAAAAACAGTGGGTCTCAGTGGAGGAGTGAAGCCCCAACTCTCTGCCTGTCTGGTGGGGTCAGGAATGGGACAGGGACAGAAGGGGGCTCTCACTCCTTTCTCCAGCACCTGCTTCCTGAGGGAGCATCCCGAGTCACTAGGATCCACATAATGTTGGAGAAAGGAACTGTCACGTACAGCATGGCAGAGCAGACGTGGCAAGGAACGTCACAGGGCAGGGAGGTAGGCAACTCGTGCAAGCAGAGGATGTAACAATCCTGGTGTCCGGCCACAGTGTGGCCCCGTCAGAATCTCTGAGGCAGACCCAGTCGTGAGTGGCTTTCAAGGCTCCCCACGGCATGCCAATGCAAAGTCAAGGTTGCTCACATCCGCACAGGAGATGTTGAGGAGTCCCCCATACTGTTGGCCTTGAGCTGGGGGGGCTGCAGAAAGAAGATTCTCTAGAAGGTATGGGTGCTGGCATCAGCAGCTGCTGCAAGTGGACAGGTAGTTCTAGAATGAGATAGAGGTGGTACTAAAACTAGCAGAGTTCTCATCTGGGAGGAACCCCAGGCAACATAATTTTGTCAAGTGGTGGCTGTCCCTGTCTCAGGGGTCAGAGGTGGCCTGTTACCATGCAGTTCTTAAGCTCTGGATCTGAACATTTAAGCTATACTCCCAAGCTCTCCAAAGATCTGAGAAATCCTATTCTTCTCATCTGGGGGTGCTTTGTTTTTAGGCTTTCTGAGAGATATTGATGCCCAGCTAGTTTCTGCCAACCCCATCGTAGAGCAAGACAGAGAGATCAGGGCACAAACTCGAGGTGGGGATCTGGAGGGCAGACCAGGACCCTGGGATGCCAGCTGCCTTCAAGGACCACTTCCCCTTTCCTGGTCCCCTGGCCCCTTGGCAGGAACAGACTCTGAGCCACACGTGAGCAGGGATGGGGTTCCCATACATCCCTGAGTCCCTGCACTAGCTGCCCCCAGGTGCAATGAAAGAGTGACACCTCCAGGAACACATTCCAAAGAGCTCAGGGTTTGGATTCCTTCTTTTGCAAGGATACGCTTATTGATTTGAATGCTATTGGATTATTTTAACTTGATCTTTTGAGAATTAGGCCAACAGGATGGTTGGGGTTTATGTGTTTTGTAGAGTGGCATCTTTTCTCTTCAACCAGGTCAAAGCAGATATGAGACAGTAACCTGGGAATCCCTCTGGGTTCCTTTTAGCAACTGGATGTAGGAACCACATGTTTAGTTTTCTGCTGACAATTTTTTAAGAAAGCTAGATATTAAGCACTGTGCTGTATTGTTTTATTTTGCTTTTTACCTGAGTAAGAATCACTCAGATGTGGTTAGAAATTAAAATCTGCCAAGCATGGTGGTGTGTGCCTGTAATCCCAGTACTTGGGAGGATCGCAAGAACCAGGTCAGCCTCAACAAATTAGCAAGAGCTTTAGCAACATAGTGAGACCCTGTTTTAAAATAAAAAAATAAATAAAATGGACTGGGGGTGTAGCCCAGTGGTCGAATGCCCCTGGGTTCAATCCTCAGTACAAAAAAAAATGCAAAGCTATGTGGTGCCTTCAGACCAAATAATTCGAAACTCTGGGGCTAGAGCCTAGACTCTACACCCTGGAGCTCTCTGGTGATTCCTGTGCACATTAAAGTTTAAGAACAGAACTCGGCCTTCAACTAAGAGAAAGTCCAGTTAATTGTCTGTTAGATGGAGGACAGAGGTGTCAGGTACCCAGAACCAAGATGGCTCTACCTGGACCTTATTTCCTCCCCATCAGCACTGCTCTTTCTGCACTGTTTTGCATGTTGACGTTTGGACACAAAGCCTGTGTAAGATTACTGAGTACACACTGAACATGCCTTGGCTTGCAACATCCCTGAATCGTCACCAGAGGGAGCCAGAGCTTCTCCAAAAGCTATGCAAGGCTTCCTTGCTTTTTTTCATTGCAAAGTGTCAGCTCTCAGTGTCTAATGTCCCAATCTGTCCCTACACTGATTCTCAAAGGACTTTGGAGCTCATGAGAATGCAAAGATACTAAGAAAAGCACTTATTAATTGTGAGGCCTGAGGAATTCTTCTGATGCCTCTCAGCTCAACTTCTCATCCTAACAAGGAATTATTACAGACAGACCTGTTATTGCAGTCCTTTTTGCAGTTAAATGAGATAATAAAGGTAAAGCTCCTTGATAGTCTCCTAGCAACTATGCTACCATATGGCAGTGGCTTGCATTGCTAGAAAGCCAGGAACCTTGAATTGCAAAAATAATTTTAAAAATTTTATCATTAACAAATTTAAGATCAGTCATGGCTGTCTCATTCATAAACTCAGAAACCTTTCCATGTCTTCTACAATTTCTGGTCTTGACCTTGTATTTTACATGCAGCACAGTTCACAACACTGATGGTAAGCAGAGAATGCAGTTTAGAAAAAAGGAACCTCCACCAACCGGTGAGTTCGTTCCCCATGCCTCACACTCAACCCACTCAGCTTTCTCTCTTTAGGGAAGGATGGGTATTTTTAAAATAGGTTCAATTCATATTTTGTCCCCTAAATCACTGTGCTGTAGTTGGCATTAGGAGAATCCATTTTGTGAAGACAATCATTATAATAGGTTCTCTGGTGGCAGAGTTTGGTGATGGTGGAGGTGATAGTAGGAATGTTGGGGATGAAGTTGGTGATGATGGGGGTAGTGGTGGCATTGGTGGAGATCAAGGTGGTGATGACAGAGTTGGTGGCAGTAGAGGTGGTGACAGCATTGGTGGAGTGGACTTGGTAATGGTGGAAGTGGAGGTGTCATTGGTAGAGGTGGAGTTGATGGTGGTGGAGGTGGTGATGGTGGATGTCGTGGTGGCATTGATGGGGGTGGAGTCGGTGGGGTAGACTTGGTGATGGAGGAGGTAGTGGTGGCATTGGTAGAGGTGGAGTTGGTGGTGGTGGAGGTGGTGATGGTAGACGTGGTGGTGGTATTGGTGGGGGTGGAGTCGATGGGGTGGAAGTGGTGGTAGATCTCCTACTTAGCATCCTTCAGAGGTTCCTTCTGCTGAAGGATAAAGCCCCAACTCCTAAGCTTCACAGGTAAGCTGCTCGTGGCCCAGCTGTTGCTTACTTCTTCACTGTCACTCCTTACCAGCCACACGTGCACATGCACCCATCACACATTCAGTAAGTTCTTCCACATCTGAACACTCTGAGCCTCAGACCCAAGACATCCTAATTGTATTCTGTCCTGTTCATGCTGTTCTTGCCATTGCTTTCTTCCACTTTCCACCAGAGATGCTTCTATTCAAGTCTGCAGTGATCCCTTAAGTTGTCACTAACATCTTTTGTGAGGGCTTCTCTAATTCTCAAGGCAAAGTTAAGTGTCCTTCCTCAACAATTCCGTGGCATTTGTGTATACTTTATCTTGAATTCTTCTGATCAGGCTTGTACAAGGATGGGGGGTCTCCCTGCCTGCCAGAGTAGCCCTTCCATCGGCCTCTCCAAGGGCCCCATTAGACTGACCCAAGAACTCTGGCCGGCATCCTCAGGCTGACCAGGAGTCACACCCTCAGAGTTTTATAAGCCTTCCATAAGGTCAAGTGGAAGAGCAGGGTATACAGTGGGCTCAGACAACCTATATTAAGGTTTTTGTTTTGTTTGGCTTTATTACATTTGATTAAAGTATATAAATATACACCATATCTCTCCAGAAAAGTGAACCAATCATAAGTGTACCACTTAGTCAATGAATCTCCCATAAATGAATGCAACCATGGGACCGGCTCCCAGGCCAAGAAACAGGATATTACTAGCATCCAGAAGCCCCTCGACAGTTGTATGTAAAGGTGTGTTTCTAACCATTTAAATTTACGATGTACCACAGTTCAAATATATGAGTAGTTAGTAACTTTTCAAAGACTTTGTTAAAGTTTCAGAAGTCAACAGGCCTCAGAAGTCACTCTGGGCATCCAAGGACACAGTGTTCCTTTCCAAAGCAACACCCAAAACCTCAGCTAACCTGGGCCTTGCTCTGAGTGCTCCCAAGACCTGGAGCTGAGCCAGGTTCCGGGGAGGGGTCCAGGTACACTGAGTGCAACAATGGCATTTGGAGAACATTGTGTTGAGTATCAGACACTCCAGCGGGGTTCATGGAGTGAGATGGGAAACAGCTACAAACGGCTGCCTGCCGACTCTTGCTGTCTCTCCACTAGGGACCTCATGTGTACCATCTCATTGAAACCATTGAGAGGACCATCTCATTTAAGCAAAGGAAGCTGAGGAGAGATAACAGGACTTGTCCCAAATCTATGTATTATAATGCTCAGAAGCCTCCGAACCAGGATTTCAGTCATTTGACATCTTCCTAGAAGGAACAGCAGGGCAAAGACACTAGGGTAGGAGTGAGGACAGAGTGTCCCGGGCACCTCCACCCAGGCAACCTGATACTTGCACATAAGGGCCTACTGAGGAATAATGAGGGTTAGGAATAGAGGGCGGGGTGCCCCCTTGTACAAAGGCAGGGTCCTGAAAGCAGGTGGAGGAGCTTTAATGCTGGGCTTCTTCCACTTGCCCCAGCCAGCTGCCTTCATCTTCCTGCCTTTCCATGCGTGATGGCTGAGAGTTCATGGAAGGGACCTTGGTGAGCGTGTGTGTGTGTGTGTGTGTGTGTGTGTGTGTGTGTGTGTGTGATATCTTGGTGTGTATTTTTTTTCTCTTGCACTCCTTCCCATCCCTCAACACTTCATGCGGGTGTTTGGTAGTCCCCCTGCCCCAGTATTTTCCATCAGAGGCAATGTCCTGGCTCTGTTATTGGCACATCACCCTGGCCTCCAGCATCATGCAGGTGTTTGGGATGACACCCTGACCTCATGACCTGACACGCTCGCAGGTAATACACAAGCCTGGCAGTTCACATGAGGCCACAGGACAACACACTTGTGTTGCCGCTCCGTGTGTTCCCCAGTTTCCAGTACATCCCCTTTATCGTGAGAGGCCCCTGTACACCAGGCAGGAGAGCTGGGCACACGCTGCTCACTGACCTTCAGCTGACTTCCAAGGTGCTTCCATGGGGTTGGCTGAGCTGCCTGGTGCCTCGCTGCCCTCTGCTCTTCGCAGCTGCAAGGTCGGAGGTCGGAGGTCGGAGGTCAGAGGTCGGAAGCACTGCATACTCTGGACATGGAGCTGGGTTGGTGCTCTCACCAGTCCTGGACAGGGCACCTCACCAACCTCTGCTCCTTCAGCTTTTAAAACGAAGATGACACCAGTGTAAGGGATGAAGAAGCATCCGCCTCATCCCATCAAGATATAAGCTCTGAAGGACAAATCCTGGCCGGCAGAGCTGAGTGGAAGGACCCGCTGCAGGAGGACACTGAATCAGCCTCTGCTGAATGTCCTGCTTGCTCTGCATCCTCCGCTGCCCTCTGACTGCTCCCTATTGTTCCAGAACATGCCCTGCTCTCATCTTCCCTGTCACTTCTGTGTAAACGATCCCCAAATTCAATGTCTCTAGCCCTGGACTCTTACCCATACCAAGTTCCACACTTCCAACCATACCCTGTGCATTTCCTCCTTCCTGTCTAGACACCTCACCCTCAGTATCGCAAACCGGACTCCCAGCTGCCTTTGCTCAACTCTGCATTGTCATTTTAGAGTTTTTTATGAACTTGTAACAGCCTCACCTTAAAGTGCATCTATCACAAGTATACAGCTTGATGACTAGTCACAAACTGAGACACCCAGGACACCAGCACCCAGAGGAAGAAATGAAACCGTCAGTCCCCCTTGTGTCCCTTTAGTAGGGACCAGTATCCTGACTCCTGTCCATTTAGTCTGGTTTTGAGCTTGGTATAAATGGAATCCAGCCAGGAGTGGTAGCACATGCCTGTAATTCCAGTACTTGGGAGGCTGAGACAGGAAGATTGCAGTCTAGACCAGCCTCAGCAATTTAATGAGATCCTTAGCAACTTAGACTCTGTTTTGAAATAAAAAGAAAAAAGGACTGTGAGTGTAGATCAGAGGTAGAATGCCCCTGGGTTCAACCTCTGGTACCAATAAATAAATAAATGGAATCCTACAGTCCATACTCTTTTGTGACTGGCTTCTTTCATTTAACATTGTGAGATTCATTCACACCACTGTATGGAGGTGCAGGTGATTCGTTCTCTTTCTGTGCAACTGTGTCATTATTTATCCATTCCACTGTTCAAGGGCCACTGAGTTGCTTCCCATTTGGGGCTGTTATGAGCACTGATGTATTGGACATTGTTGTGCATGCTTTTTATTGTGAACATATGCACACATTTCTTTTGTGTTTGATCCTAGGAAGAAATTGCTGGGCTACAGGATGCGCAGATATCCTCTCTAGTAGATACTGCCAGCAGTTTCTAAAGTGGCAGCATCAATGTCCATTTCTACCAGCAGCATATAGAAGTTCTGATTGGCCCTCAATACTGAGCCACTTGATAAATATTCACAAACAGAGACACCCAGGGAACCAGCCCCTGGAGGAAGAAACAAACATTAAAGGTCACCCTCATACAACTGCGGAGGGGCTTCCTGCCCCAGTTGATGCCGTTTGGTTTTTGTTTTGTTTGTTTGTTTGTTGTAGTATACTGGATATTGAACTTAAAGGCATTCTACCTCCAAGCTATACCCCCAGTCCTTTTTATTTTGAAACAGGGTCTCATTAGGTTGCTGAAAGTCTCACTAAATTACTGAGGCTGGTTTTGAACCTGCGATACCCCTGTCTCAGTCTTCCAAGTACTAGGATTACAGGTGTGCACCACCATGTCTAGCTTGATGCGGTTTTGCTACACCTTTCCTTCACCCCATGCCCATCAGTAGTACTTTTTCCTCCCCAGTAATCTCATGTCTGCACCTATTCTCATTCACACTGTCCTGCTGCAGAGGCTGTGAGTTCTCAGCAAGCATCCTTGGTGTCAGCCTTGGGGCCCCACTTTGGACCACCCCAAATGATCCATAAAGCTCCATTCACCATTGCACTCTATCCACAGAACTTCAGTGGCTCCTGATCTCCTATTACTTTAGGATTGTACCTGTTTGTTTGTCTAGCTAATGATCAAGCAGAACCCATCTTTCCTTCAGGCTTCAGTGCCACCTTCGTAATTGCCGCCTGTCACTTCTCAATCAATGCCTTACTTCCACAAACCGGGCGTGGTGGTGCACGCTTGTAATCCCAGTACTCGGGAGGCTAAGACTGGAGGATCCAGATTCGCGGCCAGCCTCAGGTACTTAGTGAGGCCCTCCGCAACTTAGTGAGACCCTGTTTCAAAAATAAAGAAAAAAATAGGGCTGGGGGTGCAGCTCGGAGGTAGAATGCCCCTGGGTTCCACCCGCAGTACAGCAAAAAACAAAACATGCCTTACTCCCTCTTCTGGTAACACTCTGACATCAGTGTTTGGCAAAGGATGGGCAGTCTTTGTTAGAAGAAAGACTGTAAGAAGCACCACCCACCCCTGCTGGAGAGGGTTGGCAACAACAAAGCCTTAGAGAGCATGTTCTAACACCTTTGTTTTCAGAGAAGCCCCAAGTTGTAAAGAACTTTTTAAAAAATCCTAATGACTTGGCAGGCATTTTTGTGACTTTTTTTGTGTGTGTGTGTGTGGTATTGGGGATGGAACCCAGAGGCATTCTATCTCTGAGCTACACCCCAGCTTTATTTTTTTAATTATTTTCTGTTTGGAAACAGGGTCTAGCTGGGCGTGGTGGCGCACGCTTGTAATCCCAGTACTTGGGAGGCGGAGACAGGAGGATCCAGGTTCGCGGCCAGCCTCAGCTACTTAGTGAGGCCCTCCGCAACTTCGTGAGACCTGGTTTCGAAATAAAGGATAAAAAAATAGGGCCGGGAGTGTAGCTCGGGCATAGGACGCCCCTGGGTTCCATCCCTGGTACTGCAAAAAAAAAAAAAAAAAAGGAAACAGGGTCTCACAAGGTTGATGAGAATCTCACAACTTGCTGAGGCTGTCCTCGAACCTGCGACCCTCCTATCTCAGCCTCCCAAGCACTAGGATTACAGGCGTGCACCACCACACCTGGCTCTTTTGTGACTTTTTAAAAGTGATAACTACCACTTCTTATTTGTTGGTAACCTTTATTTGATCTGAAAGCAGGTGAAATTTTGTTTTGTTGTTGTTGTTATTGTTTTATTTTTATTTTTATTGGTGCATTGTAATCACACATCATGATGAACTTCAGAGTGATAGAGACATACAGGCACACATGGATGAGCAAGCTCACTTAGTGAACTTCCCCTCTGATTCCCATACCACTCCCTCCCCTTCTCTGTACATGATATTGAGATTGGCATCGATAATTTGTAATCACACATAGTGTCAATTAAAATGTTTCCTTCATCAGGTCTCCCTCCCCCACCTGCCGCTCTCCCCTAGACCCCCTCTGTTACTCTATTGTGCTGGGCCCTCTACCCAGTGCTATGAAAGGGCCTGGTGGACTGGCAGAAGCCTGCTCTGGAGTACCGGGCCTCTCCCACGTGGCAGTAATTCAGCATATTAATGGCAAAGATGGCGCTGGCAAATTCCTCAGGGGGAGGTCCCGCAGGTAGTCCCGGAGGCAGCCTCAGGAGGGCTGTGATAGGTAGTTACCTCCTTCCGTACTCACAGACGACAAGTGCCTCTACCTATGATAGATCCCAGGAGGGCGTGGTGCCACACCCTACTAATTGCGAACTTCCTATGTTGCCTCTACTATAAAAGAGAGATGTGGCTTTCTAATAAACGAGTTCTTGCTAGACTTGGCTCCCGTTTAGAGGTATGGTTATTTCTCCAACCGTCCGGCGTCTGTTCCCCCATCAGCTTCGCATCTCTCTCTCGGGCTGGTCCCGGCAGACCGATGCCCCGACACTATTGGGGTTTCTCCTCCTTTATCTGGAGTCCCTTTTGTATCATAATTTCTCCCTTGCTTCCATATATGAGGGAAAACTTATGACCCTTCAATTTTGTGACTGGCTGATCTCACTATATTAACTGGATAAGAGAAGATCCAGTAACAAAGAGATATTTCAAGTCCCTGCCGCTTTTCTTTTTTTTTTTTTAAACTGGGGATTGAACTCAGGGGCTTTCTAACTCCCAGCTATACCCCCAGTCCTATTTTTATTCTTTAATTTGAAACAGTGTCTCACTGAGTTGCAGAGGGCCTCACTAAGTAGCTGAGGCTAGCCCGAACCTGTGATCCTCCTGTCTCAGCCTCCCAAGTACTGGGATTACAAGCGTGCACCACGCCTGGCTAAGTCCCTCCTTTTCAAACTGCTTTTTCATGAGTGAAACCTCAGGTATAGTTAGTTACCAAGTGTCTGCCACATTTGAGGCTGTTGACAGTAGAAAGTTTTTGAAACTTCCTATCATTATTGGGAATCATAGAAATGCACATAAAATAGAAAGCAGGCAACTTTTGCTCATTTCTCTCAAATTTTAAAGAGGCATTCTAAGAAGGAGGGGGTGGGGAGAAGAAAGCAAATCAAGCTGCTGTGTGGTTAATGCTTGCTTAGTTTATTATAGTTATTACTTGAACAGATACTTTATACAACGGATTCCAACACATTCACATTCATAGTGCCCATATTTTGGAATTTAGAGCAGAATTTCACCATTTTGAGGTTCACAATTGCATCTTTTCTTTTATAATGTGGCATTTTTCTTACACATGCTTTGGTGCTGGGTTCTTTCGTGGGGGCAGCAGGGGCTCAGTGCCTGGTTACCGTGTCTCATCACCTGAGGAGACAGTGTCAGGGACACTCACAATCCTGACACCTTCTACAGGCACGAAGGAGCATGGCTTTCCTGTGGACACAAGTGGGGGCTGGATGCGTGGGCCGTGATTCACAGGGCACCCCTCAGTCTGAGCCCAGTCTGTCCTCGGCCCCACACCACCATGCTCCTCTCGGCCTGTCCTCAGGTCTCTGCCTGGGAAACTGGTCCTTCTTTTCCCACACTCACTAAGTGCTACTCAAATGTGAAGGATCTGTTTAGGCCAGAATCTTCAGTAAATCTCCCTCTGCCTACTCATGACATTACTGATACTAGCCAAACTCTTTAGACCTAAATCACGTCTGTCCACAATTTAACGCTTAGTTGCACATCATCTGCTATCATTTAAAAGAGCCTTAAACGCAGAGGCTACAAGAATTAATAAGTGGGATAGCATTAAACTACAACGCTTCTGCTCATCAAAGGAAACCATCAAGAGCTTAAAGAGAAAGCCTACGGAATGGGAAAAGATCTTTGCAAGCTATCCCTCTGACAGAGGTCTAATATCTAGGATATACAAAGAACTTAAAAGACTTTACACTAAGAAAACAAACAATCCAATCAAGAAGTGGGCAACTGAAATGAATAGACACTTCTCGAAAGAAGAGATACAAATGGCCAATAGATACATGAAAAAATGTTCAACATCATTAGCAATCAGGGAGATGCAAATGAAAATTACTCTAAGATTTCATCTGACCCCAATTAGAATGGCAAGCATTAAGAAGTCAAACAACAACAAATGTTGGCGAGGATGTGGGGAAATTGGGACTCTTCTACACTGTTGGTGGGATTGCAAACTAGTTCAACCACTGTGGACATCAGTGTGGAGATTCCTCAGAAAACTGGGAATGGATCCACCATATGATCCGGCTATA
>PVJS01029735.1:0-24572 GCA_004027185.1 Glis glis
CCCCCGGCCCTATTTTTTATCCTTTATTTTGAAATCGGGTCTCACGAAGTTGCGGAGGACCTCACTAATAAGCTGAGGCGGGCTGCGAACCCAGATCCTCCGATCTCAGCCTCCCAACTACTGGGATTACAAGCATGCGTGGCATTCTTTCCTGCCCTTCCTTTTTTTTTTTTTGTATTTTAATCTTTCTAGACTTTCCAAAAATGTATCAGAAGCCACTTCCTAGAATAATTATGGACTGAAGGAGAAATAATCAGACTTTGGGGAAATTTGCTGAACCTGGACTCTGAGCGTTCCTGGAGACCTGCATCCACTGTTCTACATCCATCAAAATAGGAGCTTTGTGGAGGTCAGGCAATCAGTGCAGTTTTGTCTCAGATCTATGTTGCAGTGGACCTAGTGAGTATGAATACAATCTGTGGTTATTTCACCATTTTAAGAATGCATAATGGGGACAGCCAGGCGTGGTGGCGCACGCTTGTAATCCCAGTACTTTGGGAGGCGGAGACCGTAGGATCCGGGTTCGCAGCCAGCCTCAGCTCTCTCGCTCTCTCTTTCCTGTCTCTCTCTCTCTCTCTCTCTCTCCTTAGTGAGGCCGTCCGCAACTTCGTGAGACCCGGTTTCAAAATAAAGTATAAAAAATAGGGCCGGGGGCGTAGCGCGGAGGTAGAATTCCCCTGCGTTCAATCCCCGGTAACGCAAAAAAAAAAAAGAATGCATAATGGGAATAGACATGTTCACAAACTGGAAGAATCTCCATAGGTTCCCTGACCCATGAAGTGATGTCTATTCCCATAAGAAATTCCAAGGGAAAGCCATCAGAACTGCCTCTACCTAGAAAAATAGTAAACCAAAAGCAATACTACATCCCTGTATAAACTGCAATGTTTAGTATCATTGATACTAAACTTGATAGAGGCAGAGTGCTGATTCCCAATTCCTAACACATCCCTGTTGAACTCACCCATTTGGCCTCTGAAGGAGACAGATCTTGGAAAATGACAGTAAATTATCATAAGTCTAATCAAGTGGCACCTCCTATTGCAGCTGCTCTTCCAAATGTATTTTCATTGCTAGAAAAGTCAACATATCCCCTGGTACTTGTTATGCAGGTATCGGCCTGCAAAATTATGTTTCTATATGCTTATAAATAAAGAACATCAGACACAGTTTGCTTTCAGTTAGAAAATATCTTTCAGTTAGCAAAATATCTTTACTGTCCTACTGCAAAGGTATATCCATTCTCCAGGCCTATGTCATCATCAACATTGTAGGGCACTTAACTGCCTTTCCCTCCACATGATATCCATTAAGTTGATGATGTTATATTGATTGATCCTGGTGAGTAGGTAGTGGTAACTCTGGACATATTGACAACGTACTAATATGCCAAAGAATAGAAAATAAATCCCACAAAAATTCCAGGGTCTACCACCTCAGCAAAATCTCTAGAGGTCCAGAGGTCCAGTGTCTGGGGAATGTTGAGATATCCTTTTCCAGGAGAAAGATAATTGCTGCATCTGGTCCTCTCTACCAATAAGAAAGAGGAAAACCTAGTGGTTCTATTTGAATTTGGGAGGTGATACATATGCTTCAACCCACTTACCAAGTACCACAGGACACTGACAATCTGAGACAGGACACTGACAGATCTGTGAGTACTTGAAGGGTAGTAGCAGATAAAGATGCTGTTTTGAGCCTTTGGCAGACCCTGATGGGTGAATTGCAGTAAAGACCTTTAGGATTCCAGAGCAAAGTTATGCCATCCTCTGAGGATAATTACACTTATTTTTTAAAAAAGCTTTTGGGCCAGGCATGGTGGCGCACGCTTGTAATCCCGGTACTTGGGAGGCGGAGACTGGAGGATCCGGGTTCGCGGCCATCCTCAGCTACTTAGTAAGGCCCTCCGCAACTTAGTGAGACCCTGTTTCAAAATAAAGAATAAAAATAGGGCCTGGGGTGTAGCTCGGAGGTAGAAAGCCCCTAGGTTCAACCCCCAGTACCGCAAAAAAAAAAAAAAAAAGCTTTTGATTTGCTACTGGGACTTAAGTAGAAACTAAATGCTTGGTCCATAGGATACCAAATTACCATGCAAACTTAACTGTGCATCATGAATTGTCTGATCTATCAAACTATAAATTTGGGTGTGCACAATAGCATTCCATCATCAAATGGAAATGATATACATAAAATCAGGCTTAATCAGGTTCTTAAGATAGAAATAAGTTGTATAAGGAAATGGTTCAAATGCCCGCAGGCCCTAACCCTACTACATTGCATTACCTCCTCTCTCTTTCTCTCTCTCTCTCTCTCTCTCTCTCTCTCTCTCTCTCTCTCATCTGTGGCCTCTTGGGAAGTTCCCCCATGACCATTTGACTGAGGAACAAAATCAGTCTTGGATTACAGATAATTCTGCACGATATGCAGACACTACCCAATGTGAAGAGCTGCATTACTACAGCCTCTCTTCAGAAGACCCCTAAAGGTCAAGAGAGATCCTTACAGTGGGCAGAACTTCAGGCAATGCACCAGATTGCTCATTTTTCAAGGAAAGAGAGATGCCTAGAGGTATATATATATATATATATGCCTAGAGGTATATATATATATATATATATATATGCCTAGAGGTGTATATATATATAGGTATATATATATTTATATACATATAAATATATGTATTTTTTATGTATTTAATGAGCAGTGGTCAATGGTTTGATGAGATGGTTAGGGACTTGGAAATAATAAAAACAGAAAATTGGTGACAAGGACATTTGAGAAAGAGGGTATATGGAAAGACATTTTCAAGTGGGCACAGAGTATAGATGTATTTGAGACCCATGTGAATGTTCATTAAAGCATGGCCTCAGGCTGGGTATGGTGGTACATGTCTATAATTCCAACTACTCAGGAGGAAGAGGCAGGAGGATTGCAAGTTCAAGGCCATCCTGGGCAAGTTATCGAGACCCTGTCTCAAAATTAAATAAAAAGAGCTGGGGATGTAGCTCAGTGGTAGAGTACCCCTGCGTTCAATCCTCAGATTGGCCTCTGGGGAGGATTTTAATAATCAGGTGGGTTGGAAGGCCAGTCTGTGGGTGTTGGTCATCCTCCTTCCCCATTCAGCCCTGTCATGAAGAAAGTGGTCATGACAGTGGATGGAGGTTATGCATGGGCTCAGCAACGTGGACTCCCACTCACCGTGACCAATGTGGCTGCAGCCACACCTGAGCTGGGCCACACAGTAGCCAGCAACAACGGGAACGAGCTTGGAAGCAGATACTCCCACTTGAATCTTGAGGTGACTACAGCCCCAGTCAATACCTTCTCTGCCACCTCAGGCCAAACGCTGGGCTGCAGCCACACAGCTGAGCCACTTCATAGATTCTGACTCACAGAAACTCTGATATGATACATGTTTGTTATTTGAAGGTGAAATCTCAGACTAATTTGCTACACCACAATGAATAACATACACCTGGCATGAATAAAACCTGCTTGGGAGCCAAGCATGGGCGTATGCCTGTAATTTGAGTACTTGGAAAACTGAGACAGAAGAATTGCAGATCTTTTTTCAAAATAAAATGGGGCTGGGGGTGTGGCTTGGAGGTAGAAGCCCCTGGGTTCAATACCAAAATAAACAAACAAACAAATAAATAAATAAATAAATCCTGGTTGGAGACTCCCAGATAACCTAAAGGGATCGTGATGGGGAGTTTTCTATTGTGGTACTTTCTTTTTATTCTTAAGTGACAAATAGAATCATTTTTATGTTTACAGTTGTGAAGCTGATTTCCAAAAATGACGCATTCCTTTTTTATCTGTTTCCCTAGAAAATCACATGTGGACATTAACATGTTGGGGAAGGGACAGTTGCCTTGTATATTCTGTCCCTTTATGTTTCACCCATGCACTATCATGATGAGAGAAACTTACAAAAGTAAAAAACGGAGCCACAGAGATCGCTGCTCAGAGACATCAGGACAGCTCTTGGGATAGCGCTGACCCAGTAGTAGCCATGAAAACAAATATAGAATTGATATTAGAGTTAAAATTGAAGATTTATAAAGTGATGGCAAAATGGTAATGAACACAGACATCTCCACTTCTATTTTGTGCTCACCTGGATTGATTTTCCCTTCCTGTGGACCAGAACTCAGCCACCTCTGGGTGACCAATGATTCTTATGGGAAACCAAACCCAACTTCCACAGCTCTTCCCATCAGTAATATTTTTATTTACATGTAAGTGCTCCATTACCTAACACTCAAACGGGAACCACAATCCCTTTCAACAGATTTATTTCCAGGTATAAACTGGGGTCTTCTAATTACATTTTGTTGTTGTTATTATTATTGTTCAGAGAAAGATTAATTCTGCATCCTTGAAACATAATTTTCCTCTTTGACTTTCTAAGAATGAAAATAGACCCTTGGAGAAATCATCACTGTGGACAGGTTTTTGTTATCAGCAGCGATTCTTCTTCCTCCTCCATCTAGTAAAATACAGATCTTGTACCACATTAGCTCCAGAACAAGAGTCTTTATCTCAGGTCTTTAAGATTTAATTTATTTTATTTTCCATCTTAAATCTGCAATTATTCCCTACAAATCACTTGCAAATAACCCTTGGTCACTTTCTTCATTTCTAGATGCCAAGAGATCACTCTATTTTTACCTCAATATTATCCTACCAGAATTTAATTTTAAAATAATGCACATTCTTCACAGTGGCACTTTGTTATAACCTGCAAAGGATGTATTAAACTACCCTCTAGCGTGACTTTTAGATGCAGTGAGACCAAGTTGCTGGTGAGTTAAAATCAATTTGCCAGGGAATGAGATAATCTTCTCTGCCCATTTCCCTAATTAATATTTTCCATATCTAATGGAAATTCTGACCTCACCCTCTGTCTTCCTTTAAGCAAGTGATTAAAGACAAAAAAAAAAGCTGACCTAGGTCTTCAAGACCCAGTTTTCTAAACTCTCCAAACTCTACTCAATGTCATCTGACCATGTTCTATTCAGGACTGGTTAGTGTAAGGCCTTTAGCTATGCCACCATCTGAGGAAGCCACAACACTGATAGTTAAGATAGGAAACTAATCCAATAGCATTGCTTCAAAGTTTGGAGCAATGTCTGAGATGAAATCATAAGCCCTCATGAAATGTAAGTTCTTATTATATTTAGCAGATAAATGCTGTATTCATTTCCTAAAATTGCAGTAGAAAATTACCTCAAACTTTGTGGCTTGAAACAACAGAAACTAATTCTCCCACAATTCTAGAAGCTAAAAGTCTGAAACCACGGTGTCCACAGAGTTGTCCTCTTTGGGAGGCTCTGCAGGAGAATCCTTCCCCACCTCATCCAGCTTTTGGTAGCTTTTAGAATTCCTTGGCTGTAGCCGGGTGTGGTGGCACACGCTTGTAATCCCAGTACTTGGGAGGTGGAGACCGGAGGATCCGGGTTCGCGGCCAGCCTCAGCTACTTAGTGAGGCCCTACGCAACTTTGTGAGACCCGGTTTCAAAATAAAGGATAAAAAATAGGGCTGGGTGTGGAGCTCGGAGGTAGAATGTTCCTGGGTTCAATACCTGGTTCCGCCAAAAAAAAAAAAAATTCCTTGGCTGTGGCTACATCACTCCAGTGTCTTTGTCGCTGATCACACACATTGCCTCCTCCTCTTTTCTGTGTCTTCTCTTCTGTCTCAAAGCTCCCTCTGCCTTTCTCTTATAAAGACACTTGTTATTAGATTTAGGACCCACCTGGGAAATCATCCCAAGATCTTTAACTTAATTACATCTTAATTTTTACAAATAAGGTTGCATTCATGGTTCCCTGGAATTTAAAGTGGATGTCTTTCAGGGGCCATTTTGCATTTTTCAGCTGAGCGTGCATGAGTGTATGTAAACGCACAGACATGTGGCACAAAGGAAGCCGGCATTTTAGTGTGTGTGGATGTCTGTTTTGTGCTCATCATATGTGATTCTGTGAGAACACAAAACTGCGAAAATTCTAGAAAAGAATAAAATACGGTGAATTCTAGAAACTTGCTAATGTGACAGAGAGAAAAGAAAGCAAAAAGAGCATGTGGGCATATGAGTTAGAAAGAACTGGATTTGAATCCTGTCCACAATGAACTCCTTTTCTATGATGATGGATAAGTTACTTTAAGTTCTTTTTATTTTTACTAGCAAATAAAGATAATGAATCTTTTGGAGAAATGCATGGAGAGGCTCACTGACCACTGAGGCAGGGTCAGGAATCTGGGAGTCCAAAGTGATTCAACAAAGATTCATCATCTACTTTCTAGCACCCTGTGTAATACTTTCCAATACTTTCCATTATTGGAATCCTCACAATAATGCTAAGACACACCTGTGTTATCCACAATTTCTAGATGAGGAAAGGAGGTTCAGAGGAAGTGAGTAACTTGCCCAAAATTTCACGGCTTTACCTAATGCAACTTGAATCCAAACCAAGGTTTTTCAATACCGAAGCACATTGAAATGAGAAAAGTAAGTAACATGTTAATAGATTAAACTCAGTATCTGAAGTGTTGACTCTGTTCAATGCCAGTGAGAGGTGCTGAGACATGAAAAAGGGTGAGGAAGGCCCAGAGCCTGTCCTTAAAAAGCACTGTCTCACTCTGGCTATGGAAAGCACACTAACCTCAGTCATCTGGAGACTTGGCCCTGGGCTAGAGTCAGGCTCAGTATCAAATCAAGAAACACTTAGCTGTCTCCTGCCTCAACTCTGAATATCTAGGAGCAGAGCATCCTGAGAACAATAAAAGTGCAAGGCCACAGTTTGCTACACTGTCTCATCCCACAGGCTTGTAGAACCTGCTGTGGCCTCTCTACTAATTTCCACCTTCCCCCAACCACCTGCCACCAGTCTAGAGAGAGGGGACTCGAATTGTGGCCTCAGTTCCATCCAGTGGACTAGGAAACCTCACATATTTTACCTAGTTTTTCTCAGTCTCTTGGGGAGTGGTAACCAGCTACTGATTTTTCTCACTTGGAGGTCAGACCCATATCTTAGTCAAGACTGAAGTCATTTGGCCCTTTTAGAGTTCAAGCTGGTTCCTTGGATAGTGACACCAACCTGGATTTGATTGAGGTTTCCCCGCATTTGTTCAGACTTTGCTGTGAAAGAGCACAGTACCCACCATTTCTTCTCTCCTAAAGCTTGCCCTGCACCCACTGATCCAGCCTGCTCCAGCATGCCAACTAGTGGGACTGGGCAGAACAGTGAATGGGAGATGTGTAACAAATGGATAAAAAGAACAGTGAGACGTAGAACACATGAATTAAATGAACAAGAAAGTAAATAACACATGAAAGGAACAGAGGAGTATATAAAACTGAAGGAAATGAAGGGTGCTGTATAAGTAAATGAAATGAACATGGATATAGATAACAAATGACTGAAGCAAACAGAGATCTATAACGAATAAAGTGAATATGAAGGGGAAAGTATTTGGAGGTCTCAGTGAGGCCAGAAAGATGTATACAGGCTCAGGCCGGTACTTGGGCTACAACAGAATAACAGAACAGCTGAATTTAGAGAGATTCTGTTTCCTTCAATGTTTGTCCCCATATTAGTGAGTCAACCTCCATCATGTATTTGAAGAAATTATTTTGTCAGATGATTTTCTTAGGTCAGCTTAAATAAAGGTAGGGTCAGCACTCAAAAGAGCAAAGTATCCCTGTGATTTAAAGATCACCTATTTCCTAAGAAAAGATGGATGCGTTAGAGCGTTCTACAGACATTCTGTTTGACCATATTGATTTTACATGAGGGGGCGGATTTCTAACAACAGTACAAAAAGTGACCCCAAGATTCTCAGAATTGATCACGACAAATCTTAATAGTGCACCATTCCAGGAAATGCTGTGATCTAATAAAGGTTTGTTTCATATCCAGACTCAATTGTCTGAAATTTATACCTACCCAATGCACTGTGCCTCCTGTGAATCTACGTCACTGGCAATTTTCTCAACTTGGATAAGCTTTATTATTAACAGAGTTAAATCCAAAAAGGAAGCAAAACAGGTGTAGGGTATGTCTCTCCTGTCACACTTCACAGGTGTTGATAGAAATCTCCCAGATGCCTATACATAATTACGAAACAGGATTTTTTACACAGCATTCAAAGGCTGACAATCCAGTTTGTGGATTAGATTATCCTTTCTCATTACTTCTTTTCATTTAAGTGTGTGTAATCATTCTCAAAATATTAGACTGGCAAGAATTGGAAATAAAACCCAAACTAGTCTATTAAGAATTTAGAATCATCCCAGCACAGTGGTACATACCTGTGATCCCAGCTACTCAGGAGGCTGAGGCAGGAGGATCACAAGTTCAAGGCTGACAGGATCTTGCTCCTGTCTCAAAAAAAAATTTTTTTTTACAGGGCTGGGGAGGTAGCCCAGTCAAGAACAATCCTGGTTCAATTCCCAGGACCATAAAAAATAAAATCAAATAAATAGTGCCTCAGAGAAGACATCTGGTGAGTACTGAAGTAACTGACCGAGATGGCAGTTTTGAATTGTGTAGATTTCAACCATCTATGTTTTCCCCAAGCCAGGTTATATGATTATATCATGATAATTTGTATCATTTGCATAATCTTACTTTGAACCCAGGGGCATTCTACCTCTATGCTGCATCCCCAATCCTATTTTGAAACAAAGTCTTGCTAAGTTGCTGAGAGTCTCACTAAATTGTTGAGGCTGGCCTTGAAACTTCGATCCTCCTGTCTCAGCCTCCCAAATTCTGATATTGCAGGTGAGCACCACCACACCCAGCTCCAAATCCTCCTTCAAGTGAGTACTTGTACACAGATTCTTCTCTACTTTAAGGTGCAGCTGTGGTCACATGGCATGAGTTAGGTTTATAAAAAGACAGAATTATGCTAGTCCCACACCAAAACCAAGAGGAGTAGGAGTAGATAGATACCTAGTAGTTCCAATGACCTACAGATAGTATGAAAACCATAGCCAAAATATACCTCCTGCCCTAATCTACGGAAGTGCCCCAAAGGCCTTATCAAGGGACTTTCCCAGGGACCACATCTGGGAAACCCTGGAAATGCCACTCATGGAGGTGGCTCAGCATCACCCTACTCCTCTGGGAAGAATTGCACATTCGTTTGATACACAATTAACAGACTTCATCTTTCCTCCTTCCTTCGTTGGCATTTTTCAGGCAAGTGGGTCTGAAGATGAACTTTAAATTATGATGTGATTACTGATATTTTCCTGGATATGTACACTGGTTGCCAGGCATTGCTTCACTCTTGTTACTGCAGGCCCTCGGAGGCTCTAGAGCAGTGATTTGGACCTGACTCACTCGAGATGCAGAGAGGATAAAAATAATGATCATCAGAACTGCCTTTTACTTAGCATTTACCCAGAATTTGCCATTTGCGAGGCACTATGCCACGTTCTTTGTGGTTTATCATACGAGTTGGTCACGATAAAGTTCAACCAGGAAGTGGCTCTTTCTTCTCGTTACTGGCCCACTACATCAAAGCATCTTGTGTCCCAGCCCCCACCCCCATCCCAGAGAACACCCTCAGGCAGCTCCACCACTTTCATTCACTTTAAGACTCACTCTCAGGTATTAAAAAGTCCAGTATAAGCCGGGCATGGTGATGCATGCCTGTAATCCCAGTATTTGGGAGGCTGAGATAGGAGGATTGCTGGTTCATGGCCAGATTTAGCAACTTAGTGAGGCCCTCAGCAAGCCCCTGTTTCAAAATAAGAAAAAAATAGAATAAGGCAGGGGTGTGGCTTAAAGGTAGATCGCCCCTGGGTTCAATCCCCAGTACCAGCTTAAAAAAAAAAGTCCAGTAGAGTCACATGGAAATCAAGACCACTCCCCGGCCAGCCTCTTCCAATTTCCTACGTCCTGTCCTCAGAAGTTCAACCTCTGTCCTCTAATCTCTGAAATCTCCCCTCCTTTGCAGGGGGCCATTGCAGTAGGGTCTCCTTAAGATGGCAGATCCCTGTTAGGTGGTCGTGGTCCTCAGCAAGCTACAGCACTCCCTCCCTGTTCCAGATACTCTCCCACCTTCAGAACTCTCCAGGCAGGACACAAGGCCATCTCAATGTCCACTCCTGGGAACACAGAGAACTCTCAACACCCCTCTCTCTATGCTCCATACCAATGACCAGAACTAAGAGACCCGATGCCCAGCCCCTTCTATAGCATGCCAATCTGTAGGGAGATTGCTGGGGTGGAAAAGACCTGTTGGGAACACCTTGGGGAAAAAAGCCAGTTTTCTATTCCTATGGGTTCTTTCCAATATCACTCTTTCAAATTTATTGTTTTTAAGCGGGAAATGGATGGCGGCGGGGTCACTATTTGCTAGATCAGATTTGCCATCAGACTGGCCAAGACTGGCTTGGATGTCATCATTACTGTTTTTGGACTGTGAGGGTACCTATCCCCTATTCTGAGGTTTGGGACTTCAACCACATTTTGAGACTGACATTCCATTGACATTCTATGACACATCTATTACACATGTAAAACCCAGATGTTTGCTTCCTTTCTTGTTCAAAGTCCAGCTTCCTAACATATACAGACAAACATGAGGCCTTGGACAGCTCTAAGTAGCTGCTGAGGACCAATCCTCAGCATCAGTGATTCATCTCCACCCTGCCCAGCTGCCCCGTGAGCAGCTTTTTTACAGCACTGATGGCTTACACATGGACATTCCAACTGTCTACTCAACAGGATGAGATGTAAGGGAATCTTCCACTTCCCCCAGAATGTCACAAGAGGCTGGACCTACATAACTTTCTTCACTAAAGAGTTAGGAAATTTTTCAAAAAGGAATAACAACAAGGACAGGGGGCAGGTTGCATTTTCATTAACTATCGCTAGAGGCCAGAGGAAAAGTCTCCAAGGAAATCAGTCTTTCACAAGAGAATCATCCATGAAAACACCCCAGATACTGACCTGGCTGCCCTACCCCAGGGTTCCTGCTTCCTTCTCCCCCAATCACCTCTTTTTTTTTTTTTTTTTTGCACATTTTCATCCAAGAATTCCATCTGCCTCTCAGTAAAACCACACTTCTTCACAGGAGAAAGTCTTCTCTCCTGGAATTTAGCTAATATCTGTTTTTTGTTTAGCATGTTTTATTATAAAATATTTCAAACAATGAGAAAACTATGACAATTCATATGCTAAATATCAATGCACCTCCTCAATACTTTGCTATCTTTGCTCAAGATTATTTTCCTAAAAATGTAATAGTATTTTACAAATGTAGTTGAGTCCCCACAGTCCCACCACCTCCAACCCTGTTCCCTTTTCAAATACCACTTACCCCTTTCACCCCCAACTAGAGGAAACCATGCCATGGGATGCTGTGTTTGCTCCACACACTTTTCCTTAAGTCTGAATGATTTGGGCTGCAGTGGCCTGTCTGACCTCCCATGGAAGCAGCAGGATTTCCAAGGTCCTCAAAATATTCCTGGGCAGGGGAAGGGGGCAGAGTCAGTCTCTCCATATGCCATTGTGAAAGGCAGACACACCATCTTCCAGGTGGGTTTCCCTTACAAAAATCCATTCATTAATTCATTTATTTATCAATTAGTATGTGTGCCAAGCATCGTTCTAAACTCTGGGAACACAGCAATGAGCAAGACTAAGAAAACCCCTGCCAGGAGAAGCTTGCGTTCCAGTGAGGGGAGGGACAACAAGATAAACAAAGAGATCAGAAGACATCAGATCATGAGGAGGTGCCCCATATGAAAGGGAAGAAAAGCAGGATAGTAGGATAGAGGATGATGAGAAGGAAGAGGGTTGATTTAGGTAGGTGGGGTGGGCAGTTCACCCCCTGAGGATATGACAATAGAGGTGAGACTTAGAGGATGAGAAGGAGCCAGCCTGGGGAAGATCTGGGAGAGGATGTCCCAGGCAGAGAGCACCACACATGTCAAGGTTCAGTAAGCTTTGAACCCAGGCCACGCATAACCAGGAACTGGGCGGCTTCCACCACTGTACCATGGTCATGCTGCAAATTGGAAACGGTGAATACAGAAGCCCTAGGTTTAGAAGCTGCACCATGCAAAGCATTCAAGGAAAAGGAAATGATACGGGTCGTCCCAGGAAAGGTCTCCCTGCTTCCACTCAAGAGGAGGGTGCAAAGGGCACAAGCAGTAAGTGAGGACCCAGTGACCATTAGCCAGAGGTCAGACTCACTGTAACACAGCAAGGCTCCGAATGGCCCTGTATGGCATCCCAGGGTGGGCATCCCCAGGAGAAAGAAAAGGAGCCGGGGGCACAGGAAGGCTCTGGAAGAAAACGGGGTAATTAAGAATACCTATGGAATACATATTACAAGCTGGTTATATTTTACTCCTAACTGAATGGTGTCCCCTCACTGAAGGCAAAGCCCCCCTCCAGTCACATTCCTAGTAAGGAGATATTACTACAGAAATCAACATTTTCTATGGTCCAGTTTGGTCCCTATTAAGTGAATAATTTCAGGATAAGCCTGAGGCCTCTGGGTAAAGAAGATGTTTCTGGTTCTAATGAACTCACTTTTAAGTTTCTTCTGGCATGAATATGGAAAGTGTGTGTGTGTGTGTGTGTGTGTGTGAGAGAGAGAGAGAGAGAGAGAGAGAGAGAGAGAGAGAGAGGGTTCTTGGTTTTTGCCCTTGTAAACAATCAGAAATCACACTTTACCTGGGAACTTAAGAAAAAACACTTGCTCATAATGTAGTCCTGAACCATGAGTTTAAGCACCATTCTCTGAACCTCAGCTAAATCCTGTAGACATTATGGTGGGAAAGTCTCAGAATGATGCTGGGTGAATAATATTAATACCGTTTTATAGAAAATGAACTGAGCTGTCCTTTCACTGAGAGCCAGGTGCTGAGCCTGCCAGTTTGTATGATTATCTCACATTTCATGTAATGACACCAAAACCCTGAGGCACAATTACTTCTGTGAGTCAGGCAAGCACGTAGAGGCCCAAAGAAGGAAGATAACCAGCCCCAGGCTTTGGAGGAAGACAGCTGGCTTGACTCCACTGGCTAAATGGACATCTAAGTTACATACATCACTCTAAGCCTCACTGTCCTCTGCTATAAAGTGGCCTAGGTCAGTCCCTCAACAGCAGAACTTCCCAACTTTAGTGTAGACACACGTCACCCAAGATCTTGTTCCAATGCAGCTCTGACTCCGGAAGTCTGGGAGGAGCCTGAGATTCTGCATTTCTAACAAACCTCCGGGTGATGTGCATGCTTCATGCTGCTGGTCTACAGATCACATTGTGAAGAGAAGTGATTCTCTAGTGTTTTGTTTTAAGACTTAAATGAGCTGAGACAGGAGGATTGCAGATGTCTCGGTCAACATTCTCACTGCTGTAATCCAAAATGACTGACTACACAACTTAGAGGAAAGAAGATTTACTTGCTCACAGTTTTTTGGAGATTCTGGGTTCAGTCCATGCGAGGCTGGGTCTGAAGCTCAGGCAGCAGGAAGCAGAGAGAGAGGGAGAGTACAAGGCTCCACTCACACATCATGGAGGCCGGAAGCAGAGAGAGCCAGCAAGCAAGGGGATTCAAAGACAAAAGCACAGTCCCTAAGGCCACACCCCCAGGGACCCATCTTCTCCAGCCATACCCCACCAGCCTAGGTTTCCACCCAAATAAATCCATTGCATTACAATGTAATTAAATTACATTAATTATATTAAATTACATTATGATGTAATTAAATACATTGTAATTAAATATATTACAATGTAATTAAATATAATATATTATATTACAATGTAATTAAATACAATGTAATTAAATACATTACAATGGATTTATCTGCAGATGAGATTACAAACCTCATGACTTAACTATATCAACCCTGAGCTCTTCATGGGGCATTCTTTTTTTGTGTGTGTGGTACCGGGGATTGAACACAGGGGCGTTCTACCTCCACGCTACGCCCCCAGCCCTATTTTTTATACTTTATTTTGAAACCAGGTCTCACGAAGTTGCAGAGGGCCTCACTAAGGAGAGAGAGAGAGAAAGAGAGAGAGAGAGAGAGAGAGAGACAGGGAGAGAGAGCGAGAGAGCTGAGGCTGGCTGACCCGGATCCTCCGGTTTCCGCCTCCCAAAGTACTGGGATTACAAGCGTGCACCACCACGCCCGGCTCTTCAGGGGGCATTCTATATCTGACATAACAGCAGGTTCAAGGCCAGCCTCAGCAACTTAGTGAGACCCTGTCTCAAAATAAAAAGGGCTGGGATATAGCTCAGAAGTAGAATGTCCCTGGATTCAATCCCCAGTACCAAAAAAAGGTGCATAGTAAGCGCTCAGTAACTACTAGGGGATCTTGTGATAGTTGATATCAACTCTATATTACCAGATGGCTCAACCTTAGAAGCTGGGTATTCTGTAGGATCTCGCTGATAATGTCTTGGGAAGTTCTCAAAGGGCATGGTAATGGGAAAAGCAGGATGGCATAACCAGAAGAGGAGAAGATCTGCATTTGAGTCCTGATGTTACACCTGGGGCTCATCTTGAAACCTCTGTAAGGTCTTTTCAAATAATAACTGTTATAATTAGAGGGTGTAATTGTTGTGAGAATCCAGTGTGACAGTATATGGTAAAGTTTTCTACAGTACACACTAGAGTGCTGTGTGCACAGGACGTGAAGTGACTTCGGCATAGGTGTCCACATTTCCCAGTCACTCTCCCTCAGCAGCCTCCTCCTATCGCAGCTGAGAACTGCAGGTGGCCACTTATTTTTCTAAGACACACAGGGCAGTGGACAAGACCTTTGGCATCTGGTGGGAAACATAGGTCCAGGCCATGCTCACTGCTGCCTCTACATAGGTCATAGGCAAGAACAGAGTCTTAGGAGAGGATACTGTAGAGCACAGATTAGAACCCTGGCCAGCTGACCCTAAGCCCACTCTTACCCGCTACACTCCGCTGCCTCCTGGGAAACTGGAGTGATCAGTCATGTTGAAGGCAGCAGATGCTGGAGGCCATGAGCAGATGGCCCAGACCTCTGTCCTTACTCCCAAAGGGGTAAGACCTTGAGTTCAGCTGGGGCCCAGGAAAGGTAACACAAGAATATTTGAACTTGATCCCCATTTAGGTCCCAGGCTAAAGAGGAAAAAGGAACCCTCTCAACTTCTACCTTCTCTAGTACAGGAATCTATATATGCAATCTGATGTCAACACCCTGGGCAGCAATGGCATGTGTGCTGGCTTTGTGGCCTGCCCAGCACCCTCAAGCATAAGCAGTACTGTCAGGTGACTGAATTTTTCAAGTTTTATGGGATGGTTCCCAGCGCTATCATGGGAAGGTCTCTCTATTACACATGGCAGGCAGCTCAGCAGAAAAGACAAGCTGTATTTACAAACAAATGGTTAACAGTTTTCTTTTTTTTTTTTTTTTTGCGGTACCGGGGATTGAATGCGGGGGCGCTCTACCTCTGCGCTATGCCCCCGGCCCTATTTTTTTATACTTTATTTTGAAACCGGGTCTCACGAAGTTGCAGAGGGCCTCACTAAGGAGAGAGAGAGAGAGAGAGAGAGAGAGAGAGAGAGAGAGGGAGAGAGAGCGAGAAAGCTGAGGCTGGCTGCGAACCCGGATCCTCCGGTCTCCGCCTCCCAAAGTACTGGGATTACAAGCGTGCGCCACCATGCCCGGCTAACAGTTTTCTTAAAGCAGAGTTTCCATCTGCAAATGAATGGACATCTGGTGATATTTTATGATATTTGGTAAGGCAGCAAAATGTCTACCTGCACGAGCATAGGAATCAACATTAAGGTTGAACATGTGAAATTGAATTCAGATCTCAGCCTTTATTGTTAATTAATTACAGCAAAACCTAATGGCTAGTAAAACCTTGCATGGCCTAGTTATGTGCAAGGGTTTGGAAGCCAGCAGCCCTCATGAATCAGACCTTATGAGTTCAAATTCTAACTCAATTGTTTCATAGCTAACCTGTCTGAGTCTTCGTTACCTTATCTTCAGAAAATGAGACTGATAGTAGAATCTAGCTCATAGGGTTGTAGTTAGGATTAAATGAGTTCATATGTATAAAGAGCTTAAAATAGTAAGTAGTCACAGTAAACATCAAAAAAACTTATTATTACAAAACCTTACTAAATCGATTGGTCTCTGGTGGGGGGGGCAGATTTCCTCATCTGCGACATTATAATGTAGATGCTAATGGTGAAAAGAAGCAATGTATGTGGGACATTCTGAAAAGTGAGAAGAGCTAGCCACCTATGAAATGATGCAATGTTTTTATTACACAGGGGATTTTTATTTGGGGCCGTACTTCAGCTCGGTGAACTCAAGGGTGGGAACTTTCAGTGCACATGGTCTCTGGAATGAATATTCTCCAATATATCTAAATGTCTGATGTCTCCTCCAGGACCTCAACCTGTTCTGACACATATAGAGGTCACTGGGAGAAGAAATTACTTAATACAAACTCAAAACAAATGTGAACTCGACGCTAACCCGCTGCTTGGAGCAGGAAAAAAAATCTATGACAAAGCAAGTCCCTCCCAAACATATAACCTTTATTTTCAACAAATTCTTTTTGTCCTCTACATAATTCCAGTTCCTTGAAAATCACCAAATAATGGTGTGAGAAGCCTGCTGAGCTGAGGCTCTAGGTCCACTTGAACCCTTGTAGCACCAATTTACAAAGAGAGTGCTGCTGAGTAGGATGAGAGTCCTGTGTACATGCAGTGTCCTTGCCATGAAAGTTGACATCACTGACCCTCATGAGCGGGGAACTTATTCTTCCCATGGTGGTAATGGGTTTATATCACTTCTTCCATGCTGAGGAGCACCCCCAAGTGATCACATGATATGCATCTACAAAAATACCAAGAGGCAATAGAGTGTAGAGGTTATGGATGTGAGCTATAAACACAGACTGGAGTTTGCACCCCAATTTACTACCTAAGAGCTGGAGAAAGTGAGATACCTGTGTCTCCATTCTTCTCTAAAATGAAGAAATCATAGTACCTGTTTGTATTAGTTAACTATTGCCATGTAACTATCCCCAAAACTTAGCAACATAAGCCAAAGGTTTCTGCAAGTTAGGAATTGGCCGAGCCTTAGTTGGGTGGTCCTGTCTCAGAGTCTCTCAGGAGGCTGCAGTCATCTGGGATGGGAAGATATGCTTCCAAACTCCCTCAGGTGGTATGGGCAAGCCTCAGTTCCCTGGTAATATGGGATGGAGTCCTCAGTTACTTGCCAAGAAGGTACCTGCAGTCTTCCATAGCCTAATATTAGGAGTGACACACCATCCTTTCTGCCCTCTGCTGTTGGTCACACAAATCAATGCTCATATAATGTCAGAAGTGGCTGCACAATGATATGCACACCAGCAAATGTGGATTCCCAAGAGCCACCTTGGAGACTGGCTACCACACTACCTGATAAAGTTATTAAGAGAATTATTAAATTAATACATGGTCTTAGAATAGGATCAAGTACATTATAAGTACCCAATAAAATATTAGGTATTATCATTTTTGTGTCATTGTTATTGTTAGTATTAAGAGCTGAATTGGTAACTAAGAAACAGAACACTAGCCAAATTATGGAGAAATTCATCCCCTGACCACCTTAGCAGCTTGCTCTCTCCAAACAGTCTTTATATATGATTTCCTCTGCAACTTGCTTGATTCTTGCTGTGCTTTTAAAAAGATGTTTACAAAGGAGCCTGGCACTCAAAACTTAAAAAGAAGTTCCCCCCTTTCCCCACCACTTGGGAAGTTTCGAGGTACAAATAACAGAGTATCAACAATAACCCTTTAGGAGTTTTCATTCCCTCACATAACAAGTGTGAATAATGGCAGTACTGAGATGGGCTCAGGGGCTCAACTGTGCTATCTAGTACTCAGAGCTTTTCCATCTCTCCCCTCTGCCATCTGTGGTACATGGGTGATATGTTCCTTCATGGCTGTAAGGTACCTACAATGGATTTAATTACAATCACATGGTATTGAAGTCTGTCTAGTGTTCCTAATCCCATAAAAGACTGGGATGCATATTATGGAGAAAATACATGTGTTGGATAAGCTTCATTCAAACAAGAGTTATCATTCTGTGGACCATGAGTTCAATGTTAATGAGCCAATAATATATGTTAAATAAGATGTCTTATACAGAAACATACATAAAACATGGGTATGTATTTGTTATGATTTGGATCTGTAGTATCCCCAAAAAAGCATGATCCCGAAGCAGCAAGGTTCAGAGGCGGTGCTTTTAGGCAATGATTAGATCATGAGGGCTCTGACCTCACCGCTGGATTAATCCATAGGTCACTGGGGGATGCCCTGAAAGGATGGATCTTCTCCCCAGCCCTTCTTTCTCTCTCTGCTTCCTGGCTGCCATGAGCTGAGCAGCTTTCCTGACCATGCCCTTCTGTCATGACGTTTCTGCCTTTGAGCCTGCTGACAACGGACTGACCTCTGAAACCATGAGCCAAGATAAATCTTCCTTCCTCTAAGTTGTTCTTGTCGGGTATTTTGGTCACCCCAAAGAAGAGCTGAGTAATACATCACTGATCCGTTGATGAAAATGTTGAGACCAGAGACTCCCCGGAACTTAATCCTGCATTTCCCCCTAGAAGTGATGGTTGGTATTTACTAATTCAGTATTTATAGAGACTTTAGAAAGCATGAATACTGCCAAACATATGCACCAAAGTGCTATGAATATGTTATAATTTAAATTAAATTTGGATAAATACAAATAACTAGGTACAGTTGTTATATGTTCCTCATTAAAAGTACTGAAATGTATGCCTCATTCCTGGACCTTTCCTGACAATGGGAGCCTTTCTGGTCACAGACAGGCCTCTAACTCTCAAACATGTAGGGCATCTGAGCAGTGTGGTAACAAAAGTTTGGCTTTCTCTCAGCTCTAGATACCTTCTAAATAAATAAGACCCTTTCTTTTCTGCTTATTTGGAAAAACTAAGAAGAGTGTTATAAAAGCTCTCTGGAATCTGAAGTGAGATTATAATGTATCAGTAACTGGAAAGAGATCAAGCAAAAGTTCTCAGCCTTTAAGTACATTAAGAAAGCCCCAGCAAGACTTAAGAAAAGCACAAATAACTGCTGCCGTCGTCAAAGGAACTTCAGGGAGTGATGTATCCTATTTCCCATTTTTATTATGGCACATTGCCCAGTATCTTCCATGGTAGATGAAAAATTCAGCCAGGGATGCAGAGAGAAAGGAGAGAGGCAACCTCAATTCTCAACTAAAATTAACCGAGAAATATCTTTAGAGGTCATTACTCTAAGAAAACAGATTTATGGGTTTTTTATTATCCATCTTAAAATTTACAGCATCTTATTTCAAACCTTTATCATTGTACTAGATTACAACAATGTCCTGCCAGATCTTCTCTCTGACTTGCCTGTTCTCATGCCCTCCAATTCTTCACAAATCCAGACTGATTTTTATCATCTCAGCTCCCCACTGTTCTCAGGATAAAGTCTGCTGTGGTTTGGATCTGGTTTATCCCCCAAAGATTCATGTACCGGAAGCTGGGTCCTTGGTGTGGCAGTATTGAAATGCCGAGACCTCTAATGGGGGCTAGTGGGAGGTCCCTGGGTCACTTGAAGCACTACCCTCAGAAGGGATCAGGCATTTCTTGTGGTACCCCTGAGTTAGTTCTTAAAAGGGGGTTTTTATAAAAGAACGAGCCTGACCACTCCCCATCCTCTTTGGCTTCTTGCCTCTTGCATATCCTCCCACCACTGTGATGCTATGCCAGTGCCATGCCCTTAAACCTCTAGAACTGTGAGGTAAATAAACCTCTTTTCTTTATAAAATTACCCAGATTCAGGTATTTCATTATAGTAATAGAAAACAAACTAGTACAAAGTCCAAATTCCTCCATAGCCTGGCATTCAAGACCATCTGAAATTTGTCTTATCTACCTCTACTTCCTAACATGCTGTCCTTCTTCCAACTAGTTGGCCTACTTCTGTTTCTAAATGTGATTTACTGGCTCTCTGCTCCTCCCCGTTCAACAGACACATCTTCCTGTGACAGCTGTTTACCTGAGACACCATGGTGAAGGTTGGAATGAATGGATGTGGCCGTATTGAGCACCTGGTTACCAGGGCTGCTGTCAACTCTAGCAAAGTGGATATTGTCACCATCATTGACCCCTTCCTTGACCTCAACTACATGGTCTACATGTTCTAGTATGACTCCACCCATGGCAAGTTCAATGGTGCAATCCAGGCTGAGAACGGGAAGCTTATCATCAATGGAAAGCCCATCTCCATCTTCCAGGAGGGAGAGCCTGCCAATATCAGGTGAGACAATGCTGGTACTGAATATGTTGTGGAGTCCACTGCCATGGAGAAGGCTGGGGCTCATTTGAAGGACAGCACCAAAAAGGGTCATCATCTCTGCCCCTTCTGCTGATGCCTCCTTGTTCGTGATGGATGTGAACCATGAGGTCATGTTCACACTGATCAGTTGATGAAAATGCTGAGACCAGAGACTCCCCAGAACTTAATCCTGCATTTTCCCCTAGAAGTGATGGTTGGTATTTACTAATTCAGTATTTATAGAGACTTTAGAAAGCATGACTACTGCCAAACATATGCACCAAAGTGCTATGAATATGTTATATGATATATGTTATATGTTATATGTTATATGTTATATAAATATGTTATATGATGGGTGTGAATCATGATCCCTCAAGATTGTCAGTGATGCCTCCTGCACCACCAACTGCTTAGCCCCCCGGACAAGACCATCCATGACAAGTGTGGCATCAGGGAGGGACTCATGACCACCATCCATGCGACCACTGCCACCCAGAAGACCACGGACGGCCCCTCTGGGAAACTGTGGCGTGAGAGCCATGTGGTCCCTGTATCTGTGTGGCTCCTACCACCATGATACCTTAGGGCTCATCCTTGCAAGCAAAGAGCAAAAGAGTAACACACCATCCAGGAAGTATTCTAGCCAGAAGTGACACATCTCTTATGTTCACAACGCATCAACTACTTGCCTAACTGCAAGGCAGCAGGAAAGTCTGATCCTCATATGTGCCTGGAAAGAGAAGAGAATCGAATTTGGGAGAAATTAGAAGTCTCTGTGAGAAAGTAAATGTTTTCCACAAGATACTAGAAGCTTGAGGTAACAAATTCAGGAACATATGCATCTGCTAACCAAGCCCTATTCTAAGTTCTTTAATGGCTATAACATGTGTTCCATTTTAATAAGAAATGATAAAAATACCTCTAAAATGATTAATTACTGTGCCTGTGAGGAAATTCTAAAAGTGCATTATAATGTCTTAACCCCAATAAAAATAGAATAGCTTTAAGGACTTCTATAGGTTACCAGCCCTCTGAATAGCTAGTGCCTCATCGCAACTGTGACACCCTGCAATAGTAAACATACCTGGCAGTGACAAGGAGAAAGAGTGACCTTAAAGATGGAAATGCCTGAGGGATGCAGGATGCCACTTAGAAAAATTACTTGCAATACCTTGCAAATTAGCACAAGCCCATACTTCAAAAATATTCCCAGAACTTATAAGAGGCATCATTAAAGACTAAATCTTATTGGCCTGGATACAAGACAAACTCTTTGAAATATAAAGTCTTAATATCCTAAGTGAATTTTTTTAATTTTTAATTAAACAAATACATCCAGGCATAGGAAACATTCCGTTCCTTACATCCCATGGAAATCAGGAATGACAAGTTCTCTTCCTTCTTACTTAGCCTTCAACCTTTTGAAAGTGAAACTTATATTACTGTTATCATAATTTAAAGTCCTTCTCTAGCAGCCCCCAGAAACCTGTCTTGAGCATCTTTCCTGACTTATCCAAGCTCCATACAAATTATACTCTCAAAAGTCTAACATCAGTACTTGGAAGGCTAAAACAGGAGGATCACAGGTTCTAGGACAGTGCATAGTAACTTAACAAGACCCTGTTTCAAAATAAAAAATAAGATTGCTTTTGTGGTGTAGCTCAGAGGTAGAATGTTCAATTCCTAGTACCAAAAAAAGTCTAATGTCTCTATTAGAGCAAAACAATTTTAAGCATAACATTCATATATCTCCATATATTAAAATAGAGATTTAAACTATTTGGCACTTCCCACTTTTCTAATCATACCCTGAATCCCCAACCCCTTTCCATGAGGTCATGTTTGTGAGGTCTCTTGGAATAGAAGCTGCTGAGGTATCATCAGAACAGAGAAACTAGCCAGGCACTCCTGTAATCCCAGGAGGCTGAGGCAGGAGGATTGCAGGTTCAAGGACAGCCTCTGCAACATAGCAAGATCCTGTCTCATAATAAGGAATTAAAGGGACTGGGATGTTAGAACACCCCTTCAAGAAAGAAAGAGGAGAGGGAGATGGAAAGGGGAGAAGGAGGGGGAGGGGGAATGGGAGGAGGAGGGGAGGGGAAGGAAGGAAGAAGGAAGGAAGGAAGAAGGAAGGAAGGAAGGAAGGAAGGAAGGAAGGAAGGAAGGAAGGAAATGACTTTGGCCCTGTCTTGAAGGGGAACTCCTGACCAACAATGCAGCTGTATTCTGTTTCTTTTCTTTTTTCCTTTTATTTTATTTAAGAGAACATGCCTGTTTTCTTGCTAGTCTGGACATACCATTGGATTCTTTCTCTCTGGTATTCCTAACATCCTAACATGGAGGGCGAGGAGGAAATCTGGGAGGGAGGATGGGGGCAGACTGAGGAGAAGATTCTAGAATGTTGATGCGCAGGGTGGTGAATGAGGGCCAAAGGATACTGTGCACTGCTTGGGCCTTGAAAACACACAGAAATTGGTCCCTGCCCCCAAAGGTATTCTTTTAACCCCAGATTTGCAATTCCAAACATCCCATTCTCCTTTTCCTCCTTCTCTTTTCCCTCTCCCATGAGTAGTCTCCTCCCTCCTGTGTCTATCCTTATGTTGTATTAAACTGAAAATAACTGTCCATGTGACCTTCCTCCAAAAGCCCTATAATCAGAAGGAGGTACAACATCACAAAGTGTCAGGTTTCTTTTGTAACACAGAGTTGGGAGAAGTACAATTTATCTCCTGACACCCACATATGTAAGGAAGGCTAATATTCCTAGCTCAAGGAGCAAATTGAGCGCCACTTAACCTGAACAATGGAAAGAAGAAAATACCTCCCGCTTCAGCACTAGCTGCATGGAATGCAATGTCACATGAAGGCTCCCTGGTTGGCTCGCTCTATAGAGAACAAATCACAGATTTCCAAATCCTGATGCCATCGCCTCAAGAGGAATCACTTTAAATCACCACTATTACACTTCTCTGGGATATGCGACCAGTTCACTGGCCATTTAGTCACCTTGTCTGTCCCTAGCTCAAAAGTCAGATAATGTATTGCTCTAGAAATGTCATCTGGGCTTTTTAACATTTGAGTCCTTTGCTGATCCGTGCTATGAAGTGGCATACTTGGAGGAATGAGAGGATAAAGGAGATTTTTTATTTCCTGCAGAGAGGGAAGAATGCAATTATCTCAGCAGGCATACTTCTTCCTTCTATTCTTTCCCTTTCCTCTGTCATCTGATATGGGTAACGATAAAGAGAATCAATTTGCAAAATGAAGCTAACGGCGGAGTTGACGGTAGTGTTTTCAGTGGAATGCTGACACGGTGGCCTTGATTCACAATGTCTATTTCTATGGATTGCTGGCTGTATCATACAAATATAAGCATCATCTCATTTATAGACATTAGAGAATTTAAGACAAGAGGAAAATGATGATTTAGGGGAAGGAGAATCCACTATACCAGGTGTCAGTTGGACAGTGCCTGAAAGTGGTGGATGCACCAGGTGAGAAAGGCTCTGTTGCTGTGGCAATCTGTGATGCCCTCCTCACACAACAGTGGTATTTGGAAGGTTAAGGTGGACACCATGGCTGGAATGATGATTCTTCAGGCTTTGCCTCCTCCATAAAGTATGGTGCTTTAGAACAAGGGAAGCTGGTACAAGGAAAGGCTTGAGCCAATTCCCCGACTGGGTAGAGGCATCTCAGAGAGGAAGAGCATCGCCCCATTCCATGGAGATACATGCCTGGGAAGGTCAGCAGAGGTGACACCACAGATCTTATAGACATGGGAGCACCAAGGGACCCCCCCAAAGATGAAGAAGTATGCTCCACGAAGACACTAAAGTCACTTCTGAGCTACTGTTAAAAAATTTCTTGGTTATAAAGAGGAAAACAGAATATAATTTTGACTCTAAGGGGTTAAGACTGTAGAGAAGGACAAAGCCCAGGAAATAGATGTCTCTATTCAAATTTATTTATTCTTTGTAATCCCCTTTAATGATAGAATGGCCTTTATCTGATCAGGAATGTGTCATAATTTCTTTTCTTAGAACACTTCAAAAGAGATAATTAATTTTTAATTTTTATTATCATTTGTTTAACATGTCCTAAATAGATCGTTTTTTAAAACTACCGCAACTTCGTGAGACCCGGTTTCAAAATAAAGTATAAAAAATAGGGCCGGGGGTGTAGCGCGGAGGTAGAACGCCCCTGGGTTCAAT
>PVJS01029736.1:0-24569 GCA_004027185.1 Glis glis
ATTTGACCAAAGGAAGGTGTCTTCATTTGGGGACAGGGAGGAGAGTCAGGGAGAGCAGGCTATGCAGATTGAGACAGCCACATACTTCAGGATAGGAATGACCCCGCCTCTTACTGACCACATTTGTTACCCACATCAAGAAATTCTCTTGAAAAAGAAAATAGAAAAACAAAAGAAATTCTTTTGCCCAGGTTTCGGCCCCAGGTGGTACATCATCGTTATAATCTGACCGGGCATTAGTGTCTTCCTCTATTTGTCCTCCTAGGAGGGTTCTGAGGAGTAAATGTGAAAATAGATGTGATCAAGTTTGAAAACTGGGAACAGCCATGCAAATGTAAGCATGTCCACCACAGTCACAACACTAGTTGCCACTGATGATATCACAGGCTGGGCATTATGCTAGATGTGTTATTGGCTTTACCTTTAATTTTTTACAGGTAAGGTATTATCTCCACGCTATAACAAGAAAACAAACTATATTGATCATGTACCTCTCAACCTAGGCCACCTCTGCTTTGTGGTGTTGGGGCTGCACTGTTTGCAAGCTGTCTTGCCAATGAGAGGCACCAGGAGGTGCTTGGCGACAGAGGGTGAGAAAGGCCTCCTTTCCTGTGTCTGGTTTCTGCAGAAGCTGTGTGTAACTCCAGCTCCTTTACCTCGACCCTCTAAGTCCTGGACAAGGGACACCAGTCAGGGCATTAGCTACAGGTGACACTTCTCAGATCAAAGGTACAAGGTTTCTGTGAGAGGCCCTAACCTTAGCACAAGTAGACTGTCCAGAGGTCTGAGAATCAGTTGCTTGACAAAGCCTCCAGTGTCTCTATACACAACAGATGGGGTGTCTTTCTGAGCTACTGAATTAGCTAAAACCATTCTACTTAGGGAAAATTGCCATTCAGTCATATTCTGAATATCTGTCTCTCCGGTATCTGTTTTTGCTCCATCTGTCTTCTAACATCAATTTATTTAATTTCTTGCATCTTAACACAAGGTATGTAAAGTCTAGTGAGTTTCTATTTCCTGAAGCAGTGCACTTGCTCAGCATTTCCCAGGTGGGTTAGTGGTGCCTCTCGCAGCCACCAGGACTCCTACCTCCAAATTTCACGTTCTTTCCCTTATCCTGCATTGTATTCACACTATTAATGGTTGGCTTTGATGGAAGATCTTAAATTCCAGGCTCATTTCAGGAACATTAAATATATCATTTAAAAGTGGAATTTTTAATAGTATATTTAAATATATTATTTAAATATACTTAAATATACTTAAATATACTTAAGTATATTTAAATATTATATTTAAATATACTATTTAAAAGAAGATAGAAATCTTTACTTTATGGATAGTAGAAAATCTCTACTTTATGGAGGTGATGGGGGCCAGAGTGGACCTCACTGCTGTATTGAAGATGCCAGGCCTTCCTCAGTCCCCCTGAAGCTGGTAAGCTCCTGTGTCCTGCATTCTGTCCAGCATCCAGCCACCCCCGAGTCCTGAAGGACCATTGCCGAAAAGCCTAGTCTTCAGGGAGGTGGGAGGTGGCAGAGTCGAGTGTCGGTGATCGCCTCCAAGCCTGGTTCCCAAGAGCTGAGAGGCACAGAGCAAGCTGGGACGCCTGATGCTTGGCGGTGGCAGCAGAGGCCTCTGAACTTTGACATTCCTTCACACTGGCTTTGATAGTTTTCTTGAATCTATAAAACCCCGAACATACTTTTCCAGCCCACGTATTTAGTAAAGCTATTTTTTGCCGAAATCAGAGTCCATTTCTGTCATGTGAACTAAGACCCCTGACTGATAAAATTTCTAATCTTGCAACCAACCTGCAGGGGAGGTCATGTCCTGAATTTGCAGATAAGGGACTGAGGCTTGGATGTGTTCAGTAACTAGCCCCAGATGGCAGAGTAGGCCTGAGCCCAAGCTGGGAGTAAGGTCCAGGTCTCCCTGACTCTAGCCTTTCTGATCCCCAGAAAATTCCTTGATTCTAGTCAACCCAGCCTCAATCTTGCTCTCAGTATTCGCTCATTCTGCTACTCCTACCCTGAGAAGCCCCCCTTTTTGTGTCCACCTGGCTATACCCTCCCCATCTCTCTATCCCATTTCTCTCCTCCTCCATGAAGCCTTCTAGAGCACTCCCTTCTCCCCAGTGTTCCTTTATTCTGACCTCAGGCTGTCCTCAGAGTCAACCGCTGTCCACTCACCTCTCTCTCTGCAACGGACGGTGTGGCCTCTCTGCCTGGATTTCACCCCCCTTGAGAGCTCATGATCTCACCCCTCCCCTGTCTTTAGCTCATTGCTGGGTGCTTACTGTTTAACATTTCAACGGTGAGCTTTGTAGGATTTTGGAAAGGAAAATATTAGGACGCTGTATTGGCCAATGACTTTTCCCAGGAAGCAGCCCTTCTCCCACCCACCATCCCTGCCGCACCCCGTCACAAAACCAAAGTCTCCAGAGCGGCCCCGAGTCCCATTGTTTCCAACTCACATCGCATGGTTAGTCAATAAGTCTTGGTTCTGCCTGGATAGGTTCATCTTCCAATTCTGTGTATGCGCCTCTATTCTATGTTACTGTCCTGGCCCAGAGGTCACCTCCACTGGATGGTGGCATAATCTCCTGGCTCCTCACTCTGCATCCACTCTTGCCACCCAGCAATCTCATCTCCACGTGGCAGATGCCAGGGCCCTTCAGTGTGCACCAGTTGGGGTCCCACTGTCCTGGAGGCCCTTTCATGCCTTCCCATTGCGCTCGGAATCACATTGAAGCCCCAATGTAGCCAACAAGGCCCCATGATGTTTTCTTCTCCATTATCTTTTTGATCTCATCTGACACCACTCTGAGATTCACCATGAAAGCCACCTAATCCCGCTGATAGTTGTGTGTGTGTGTGTGTGTGTGTTGCTGCTGTTTGCTTGTTTGGGCACAGAAGATCTGCTTGAGATGAGATCAACCTAGAGCATAAAGGAGTAGGGCATGGAGAGATAGCAATGTGACCCTGGACATATTAAGCCCACTCTGTTTCTTCTGCCGATAAATGTCCCCTTTCCTTATACTATGTTAAATTGTAATTCCACTCCCAGGAGTGCTCAGGATCTCTGCTACAATCCAGTGAACACATGGCTTCCTGTGTCCATGTGCATCAAGATGTAGATACATCTGCATAGAGACATGGATAGAAGATGGTGTCATGAATAGTTTAACTTTAGTAGTATGTTTTATTTTACTATCAACTTTGTGTGTGTGTGTGTGTCACACTGGGAATTGAATCTAGGGGTACTGTACCACTGAACTACATCTCAACCCTTTCTATTTTTTATTTTGAGACAGGGTCTCACTAAGTTAAGCCAGGCTGGCCTCGAATCTGTGATCTTCCTGCCTCCACCCCTGACCCCTCATAGCTGGGATTACATGTATGCATTACTGCACATGGTTACTATCAAGTAATAATATATCATTGATTTATTTCCTCGTCTGTGTGTGTAAACTCATGTGCTGAATATCCTATAGAGTTGAATTAGCAATGCAGGCCCTGGCAGACTGCTTCATTCATACCCCACATCTACCACTCACTAGGTGTGTGATCATGTGCAAATTATTTAGCTTTTCTGAGCCTTGCTTGCCTCATATCTAAATAGTAAGACTGTGTGAGGATTAAACAAGATGATGCCAGAAAAAAAAGCCTTAGCCCATGTTAATCACTCCATATGTGTCTTGTTATTGTAGAAAGGTTTTTGTTCAGGGGAATAGCCTGACAAAATCAGAAACATGACTTTGGCAGAGGTGTACTTGGTGGATGGGACGGCCACAGAGGGGACATTGCTGTTCCTTGGGGAGCAGGAGCCAGACCCACCTTTGACCGCTGCAGCTGACTGTTTGTACCTCAGTGACTTTGGACATGGTCTGCCCGGGCCTTGGTATGGAAGCGTGGTCCTAGGAGGGTCTGATCCAGGTGCCAGTGGGCCACAGGGAAAGGCTATGAGTGTGGCAGGCACTGTCTGCAGAATAGAAGACAAGCATGTAGAGGATCCTGGGCCATTTCTCCATGGGGGAGTGAGGAGGTAAGGGAAGGCTTGAGTGGGCTTCATTTTTTAGGCCCAGTATAGTTGAAAAAAGAAGATAAATATCCTCCGCAGCCTCTAGGGATGTGAAAGCTCTCTGAGAGCAAAAGTGGGTTTTGAGGAGCTTTGCACAGTTGGTGGGGAGAGGGGCTGGCCGGCCTCCTCCAGGAGTGGCTGGGTCATCAGGATGGAGCAGAGGAAGGAAGGAGGGTCATGGCTCACTAGGGTCCTGTGCAGTGTGGAGTCATACAGGCTGGGAAAGAGGCATTTCTGGTTTTCCTTAATACTGGATGAACTGGGGCTTCACACTGGTCCTTTGCCATATACTGCCTCTATTTATTGCCTCAGACAAGAGCAGAGTGGGCCCATTTATCATTTCCAGGACTCCAGAGCCTGTAGTGATCACCCACCATGCAGTGGCTTATCCTCAGGGTGTCCCTGGGCAGAAAGAGGCCCCAAATTAATCAGTCAGTGGCCCTTGCATTCTGGCTGCCAAGAGACCCACATTTCCACCTTCTCTCTGCATGAGAGCAAAAGATTCTCAGTTCTGTGCAAACGGCCTTCTCCCTCCAAGCAGGACCTCCCCAGGGAGGCAGGCAAGGGAAGGGAGGAGGGAGAGGGCTCATATGTCCTCTCTTGTTCAAAGCGATTGCCAGCCTCTCATATTGGTGTCTGATCATCCTCACCAGTAGAATGTGGGCGAAAAACTGTATTTAGAGCCAGAGGCAAGGGCACACCCTTGCTTCTCCATTTCTGGGTCTAAACCTTTGGGGTTCAAATCCTGGCTCTCACTTTATTAGTTATCAGGTCTGAGCACTTGCTCAGAGTGTTGTTTGCTCCAGTTGTGAGGGTCGCTGTATTACCTACCTCAAGGGTTGATGTAAAAATGAAACGTGAAAGTATGTAATTATTTACAGTAGTCAAGATATGGAAATCACTTAAATGTCCACTGATGGGTGAGGAGATAAAGAAAATATGTTATAATATACAATAGAATACTATTCTGCCTTTAAAAAGGAAGGAAATTCCGACACACACTGCTACATAGATGAACCTGGAGGACGTGATACTAAATGGCATGAACCAGTCACAGGAGGACAAATATACATGATTTCACTTTCGGGAAGTCTCTAAAATAGTCAAACTCATAGAATCAGAGAGCAGAATGGTGGTTGCCAAGGCTGGAGTGAGGGGGGAAATGGGAAGTTGCTTTTTTTTTTTCATTTTTTTTGGTGCAGTACCGGGGATTGAACGCAGGGGCGTTCTACCTCTGCGCTATGCCCCCAGTCCTATTTTTTTTATGCTTTATTTTTGAAACCGGGTCTCATGAAGTTGTGGAGGGCCTCACTAGGTAGAGAGAGAGAGAAAGAGAGAGAGAGAGAGAGAGAGAGAGAGAGCCTAGGTAGAGAGAGAGAGAGAGAGAGATTGCGTGCGTGCGCGCATGTGCGCTGAGGTTGGCCGCGAACCTGGATCCTCCAGTCTCCGCCTCCCAAAGTACTGGGATTACAAGCGTGTGCCACCACGCCCGGCTGGGAAGTTGCTTTTTGACAGGCATAAACTTCACTTACACAAGATGAATAACTTCTAGAGATCTGTGCAGCATGGTGACTATAGATAAAAATACTGTATTGTACACTTAAAAATTAAGAGGATAGATTTCATGTCAAGTACTCTTAGAACACACACCAAAAAAATTGTGAATGCATGCAAAGCACTTACTTTGTGGCCTTATGTTACCAACAGCCCAGCCAGGGGAGCCTGGCTGACTGGATTCAATTGCCCACCCACATAAGAAATAAGAAAAGGATGTAAAAAGGAAAAATGAATTTAATCACAGTTTTGGCCAAATCTGGGAAAGCAGCTAGCCCACCGCAGCTGGTCCTATAGAAGCTATTGTAATTTTCGGAAACAAATGCCAGGAAATATACATATGTAGATATAAGGAGGCTGTGCTAGCCAGAAAACTGCCTGATTCCTTGGTGCTCCCTTGGACCAGCATGTTGCTTCTGTTTCCATTCTGATTATGAGGAAGTTCAGAATAATAAATAGTTTTTACCAGGAGGCTGAGAGAAAAAAATCCCAACAACTTGGGGCTTTCAATTTTCTATTATCATTATCGCTATCCAAAGTACTGGAGATAAGAAAGGTTAGATGATCCCCATCCTTTTTTTCTGGGATTCTAAAGGCAGCATATAGTACCTAGGCTAAGACCTCTGCCCAAAGCCTAGATGCCTAGATGCAGTAGACTCTGATCAGGGTGCTGGCCTCCAAAAGATAAACAAGCAAGATCCTGTCCTGCCTAGATGGCCCTGAGAATTGAATTACAGGTTGCTATAAATCTTCCCTGCAGGGAAATGTTCCCCTCAGTCAATCTTTCAAGTCTCACACTGGAGTTCAAAAAATGTTCTAGTTACAAGGAGCTCGGGATCTTTAAAATAGCACACAGACTCTTGCTACTCTGAGAGGGATCTTTATTTGGGAAAATTCCCATCCACTGGCAATTACAAGTTTGCTCCCTGACAGTCGATTTAAATAAAAACATAAAGCCCAGATCTTCTGAAATTAAATAGGAAATGTATTAAAAATTGATAATGAATGTTTAAGAGATGGTTCCTTTTAATACTTATAAGAATATTAAGACAAAGTTGATTTTAATGGGAAAATTATATTTGTAAATGAGGCAGCAAACTGAGTAGATCTGCAAGTGTTTCCTGAAACTACCACAGCCCTAGAATATAAAACACAATAAACAAGAAATCAAAATAGCAGCCGTGTGAAGAAGGCAGTGGCTGGAAGCAGTGAGAGAAGGGTTCCTTGTGGCTTCTCTTAGTGGGACCCTTGCTTCCCTTCTCCCTCTGAGGCTCCTGTCATGGGTCCTTCAGAAGCTCCACAGCCTCACTCTGAGGTGCGGCCATCCCTGGCTTCCTGGTCCTTCATCTCGATTCTTTGAAGACTTCAGCACCTATTCACAGTTCTCCCCTCCTTTACTACTTCAGCCATCTTCTTGGTCCTTAACTATCCACAAGACCCATCCACACCTGGCCTCTCAGCCTGCACTTCTCATCTGTAGGAACCTTTTCTCAATTCCACACTCACATCCATGGTCATGCCCTAAACTTCATCATTATCAAGAGGTGCTATATCTCCAATATAAGTCCAAGTAGCCCATTCGTTCTAGGCCATGAGCCTAAAAATGACCACTCACTTCCATCAGTACCTGCCATCGCTTGCAGATGAGTATCTAGAAATGTCCATTCATCCAGCCATACATCTAATATCTTTGAAGTTCACCTTGTCATTAAGTACCTTAAATCTCTGGTCGTTATAGATAGATTTAACTTTCTCACCCCATTATATTTATTTTGCTAAATAAATATCTACCTTAGAAGAAACCACTGCTTACATTTTTACGTATGTATGATTTATTTATTTATTTATTTATTGTAGCATTAAGGGTTGAACCCAGAGGCATTCTACCTCTGAGCTACATCCCCAGCCCTATTTTATATTTGTTTTAAAGCAGGGTCTTGCTAGGTTGATGAGAGTCTCACTACTTGCTGAGGCTGTCCTCAAACCTGTGATCCTCCTGTCTCAGCCTCCTAAATACTGGGGTTACAGGTGTGTGCCACCACACCAGGCCACCATATACTTATAATACCTACTGTAAAACCATTTAGCTATCCTACCATGTGTCTCAGATACGTTCCCTTTACTACTTCCCTAAATGTCTATTTCATGCATCCTTTTCTCTCTCTCTCTCTCTCTCTCTCTTAACCCCTTGTGTCTCCATCTTATTCGCAGTGTCAGTAGAAGAGCTGGGGTCACATGTGATTAGAAAATAAAAGCCACTAGACAGAATCTATTTCAACATATCAAGTGTGGGGTGAGGGATGGAGTGATCTATCGTGAATTTTTCATTTTATTTTTCTACCCCAAATTATAAGGGAAGGGTTTTTCTTACATTAAATGGATAATTAAACATTATCAAGGGTATATTATGTACTGTACTCAGTATTTGACTCGTGTCTTCCATCCTTCCAACCATAAGCATATTATTTCTATGTTTTAGAGATGAAGAAACAAAGGCACAGACACCAAATAAATATGCAAGGTTGCACAGCAGTGGAGTTGAGGCTTGAGGCCAGGAAATGCACCCCCTGCTATGATCCCACCCCCTCCTCACCTTTTCAGTTTCCCTTCTTTCGCAACCCCAAGTTTCCCATGTTTTCATAATCCTTCTCAACCAAACTGTGCCAGTCAGCTCTCAGGAAAGTGACCCCCACCTATCTGAATATAGTCTCATTTTGGGGAAGAGATATTTGGTGAGGCTTTCAGGCCTTCACATATCCCTAGAATAGATTCTCGGGGGAAGGAGAATTTCTTTCTCAAGAGTCATCACCGAGATTGAGAGTCCACCCTTCATTATCCACTCCTACCAGAGAAGTCACCTGTGGAGGCAGAATGACAGATTCCACATACAGGTGGAGGGCTTTCTGTCCCTGGAAGCTGAGAAGGCCAAAGCCACTCTTTCAACCAGGTAACCAGTGAGCCCTCCTGAAGGGGGCGCTGTGAGCAGAGGCCTGCTGTTGACCCAGCATTGTGTGGTGCCCTCCCTCTGCTCTCCACCCCCAGCACCCGCCAGTCACCCAATTGTCCCCAAGGAGTGGCTGATTCTGCTGAGAGTTGAACTGGCCACCCCTCTGGCCATGTGCTTGATTCCTCCCTATCCCTTGACAGGGACCTCTAATTATTCTCTCTCTGTTCTGCAGGTGTCAGCCACAAATCCAGGCAGCCTCATTAAAGTGGCTGCTTGTGCAGGAGCACCTCATTAGTACTCATTGGCATGGGCCTCACCAATGTGTCTGCCTGGAGAGGTGACTAACCGCACAGAGGAATCTTTGGCTTGAGCTCCTTTAGTCTTTAACCTCAGGAAACAGGAGCAGCTGAGCAGGTCAGGGCCCTGCCAAGGCTCTGAGATCTGGAGAGAAGGAGGGGAGAGGAGGAGGACCCAAGGGGAATGCACCTCTCCAGCAGGTGTCCTGGAGTCCCCTTCTCTTCTCCATCCACTGCTGGGCTTCAGTTCTAAACTCCGACCAGCTGTCAGGAACAGACCCTCTCCACCCATGTGCCTCAAAGCAGAGGAAAAAATCCTTTGAATTTCAGGTGATTCCTGCATAGAGAATTCCTGCCACCTTTTGCAGAGCACACAGAGCCTTCCAGGTAATTTATCTGGATCAGTGGGAAAAAATTCCCTGCCCTGGAAACTTGGATGTTCAGATAGGGCACACACAGAGTCTGTGTCTGGGTGATTTTAAGTCTTTCCAACAAATGGTTGAGATTAAATTCTTATAGCATTATCAGCCCCTGTAAGTGTTGATTTCCTAATTAAAAAAGAAAATTGTTCTACTTGATCTACAAGCTTGTCAGTGAAATGAGAATCCAAAAAAAAATTTCCTAAAGCCTTCATTGGAATCTCAACAGGTATTTAGACAAAGCAAATGACCCATTTTGGTTCCCAATAAGATTTTTGCTGTGATTCTGCAGGAGTTGGATGTGTTCATGCAGAAAAAACAAAAATGGAATTAGAATTATTGACAAAAATAATTCACCAGCAGCCTTTCAAAGAGTAGAGGGCCTGCTGACTTGAGGTGAGTCCTCAGCAATCTTCACATCTTCCTAGTCATTGGAAAGTCCCAAAGGAGGGTTCAGGAGTAATAATTATAGTTATAGTAATAATAATAAGCAACAATCATCCACTAAGTGAATACTGTGGACCTGCCATTGTTCCTGTTCATTATATGCGATAACTCAAATTATCCTCACGACAATGGGAAGAAATAATTATAATTGAAAAAAACTAAGGCTGGAGAATTTATGCAAATTGACCGAGATCACATATTTAATAAGGAGTAACCAAGGTTTGATCCCAGAAGTCTGATTTTAGAACCTATGTTACTAACCATTTTGTTTTTCTATATTTTATAATAAGGAAAATTTAAGAAAGAAATGGAAAACAATAAAAATTTGTTATGTTGAGGTAGGATAGAACAAAATAAATAGGTAGAAAGGAGACATAAAGGAAGGACAAGGAAAATGTAAATTTAATACGGAAGCCCAATACCATTACTCCCCAAATCAGACCTACCACTTTCCCCTGAGCAAGCCCCGTTAGTTCCAAATTTCTGATCTTTAATAATTATAGATCTTTAATAATTACCCTGAGCACTGTCGACTATCCTCAGAGGGGAATCTATTGATCAGACCACAGACACCACATGAAAGATCTGGAAAGGTGGCCCAGATATCGTACTGAAAAGTCACTCACAAAATACATTGAACTGTTAATGTCTAAGCTAGGAATAGTTGTGCAGGAGAGATATCTGTTGGTCAGAGGACAGAGGTCACACAAAAACAGTAATCTCCTTGGGCACTGTTACCTCTCCCACCTGTAAATGGCTTAAACAAAAGAGTAATCTCCTTGGGCACTGTTGGTTGTCCCTGAATAGTTTAAACACAAGAGATAGCCATTGATAAAATTGTGAATGTCCCAACAGAACTGGAAGATGGCTAAAACACCTTAAATCATCTTGTGATTACTGGGCTGATGCCATCCTCATGTACCTTCTCCTGCCCGCCCCTCACAAACGTCTCTTATAAGAGCCATGGACCCCAGATGCATCTCTCACTCTGGCGATGGCTCACATTCTCCCTTGAATGTGTGTTTCTTGCTTTCCTAAATAAATCTGTCTATGTCTCTGACTGGTATGTGCTGAAATTCTTTTCTGTCATGTAAGCCAAGGACCCTGCCAGTCCTGAGGTGCGTTCCCCTCTCTTTCACCCTGGTAACTTCTCAGGACTCATCACACAATCATTTTTTCTCCCATGACAATGTGACTATATTTTACTGGGAAACCCAACTTTTGAAATTACGTTCGCCTCATTTTTTGGTCTGCTGTTTCCCAGACATGTTTTAAGGAAGTGTCAGATCTTAACACTAGTTTCTACCAACCCCATTCATTCCCTCCCCAAATCAGAGTTTTGGTGCCCATTGTCTCATGTACTCTCTCTCTCCTCAGACTGTGGCCTTCATCTTTATCCCATTCACTGTACAAGTTTTATTGGAAAAGAGCTATATCCATTTGATTATGTATGTCTGGGGCTATTTTCAAAATAGAGTGAGTTTCACCCTTAAAGTGAAAGGGGTACATATGGCTTCTTGACATTTGTACTTCCAGCAACTATCATGAGTTTTGGAATAAATTAGTTAACAAATAAATTAACAAATACCCAGAATCATTTTGAGCCCTGATTTTGTGTTATAATATGTTGGTGACCCTTAGTATCAGCCTTAGAACATTCATATATTAATCAGTGTGCTTCTGATTCAGCCAAGTTAGACTGGGGTGACCTAGAGTGACTCATATAAGGCAGGAGTTTCCAAAAGGAGAACTGGGGGAGGGGTGGATGTGATCTGGGGCCACTGGACTTTAAATTGTAGGGAAGGTCAGGGTTTTCACAGACAACACAGAAGAATAATCCAGAGAGGAATCCCAGAGGCAAAGCAGCATGAAGGCAGATGTCTTGGTTTATTTGTGCTGCTATAACAAAATATCTTAGACTATGTAATTTGTAAATCACAGCAATTTATTTCTTACAGTTCTAGATGCCATGGAGTCCAAGATCAAGGCACTAGTAGATCTGGTGTCCAGTGAGAGTTCTCTGCTTCATAGATGACACCTTTTGTGCATGTCCTTATGTGGCAGAAGGGGCAAATGTCACTGAGATGTCATAGAGAAGGCGGCCCTGGACTGTGGCTTGAAGAATAGGTGGGAAGTGGGATTGTGATGGAGGAGATAGGGCAGGGGCAGGGAAGATTTCAAAAGACTACCCCTGCTGCGCAGTGATAAGCTCTTGCCAAGCCAAAGTCAGTCCCATCTTGTGTGTCTTCTCAAATGAGACACTCTTGCTTCCTGCTAGAGTCTGAATGTTTTTGTTTCTCCAAGAGTCATGTTGAAACCTAATTCCTATTGTGGTGGTATTAAGAAGAAGTGATTAGGTCACGAGGACTCTGCCCTCATGAATGAGAGTATTACCCATATAAAAGATTATTTTTAATATTTTATATTATTGTCCATATAAATGCTTGAAGAAGCCTGTTTATCCCCTCTACCACATAAGGACTGACATATCTAATCTCCTTTGTCCCTTAGAAGCCCTGAAAACTTTGTCTCATTTTATGCCCCTTATGTTTCCCTTTCAGCATGTCCCTCTCCACATATACAGGTGCTGAGCTGAGCTTTGGGACACAAAGAATACATAGAGAGTCAAACTTGATTCTATTCAGTTGAACACATGATCTTTCCCACCCTTGGCCATCTCAGATATTGGTTGGGTGAGTTATATAATATCTTTCCCCCCTTTTTTATTTCCAAGAATGGACAATGGATTTATTTGTGCTGCTATTACTTTATTGTGTGTACTAATGGGGATACTGGAACCTACAATGTCATTTAAACCAACAGTTAAGAAATATGTGGAAAGAACTTATTACAGGGTTTTGTACATGTTTGGCAATCTGTATTAGTTTCCTGTTGCTGTTGTAACAAATTATCACCAACTTGGTGGATTAAAACAATAAACATGTGTTCTCTCTGGAAAATACAGTTCTGGGGGGTGGAGTGCCACATCACTCTCACTGGGCTAAAATCAAGGTATTTCAAATAGGCTGCACTCCTTTCAGAGCCCCCAGGGAGGATCCGTTCCTTGACTCTTCCTGCTTCTGATGGCTGCTGTATTTCTTGGCAGCAGGGCTCTGTGGTCACATGCCTTCTGTCTGTGTCAAACTTCCCTCTGTCTGTCTCTTACAGGATTATTTGTGATTACATTTATTGCCCACCTGGATAATCCAGAATAGTCCCTCCACTTCCAAATCCTCAATTTTATCACATAGACAAAGACTCTTTTTTTCCTATAACATTTACCGATTAGAACCTGAACACTTTGTGGACCATTATTCAACCAACCACAGCATTTAGCACATACTTGTCCCTGAACCCAATGATTAGATTAGAAAAAAAGGATTATCCTGTTGTCATCTCTTTTTGCTGTGGTGCCAATCCCTGAGCTCCATTGTTATTGACACATTTATTGTCCTGAACCCCAAAGATTGACTGTCCTCTTTGGTCTGTACCACACCTGGCCATTCAATCTGTCTGTTATTGATTGGTTCTCTTCCCTCATTGATTGGTTTTCTGCCCATGGCCTGGTCTCGGGTCCTTGGGAGAAATTCTACATTCAATTATCCCAGGTGAATGTCCCAGAGTTACAAAATACTTAGATCCTGACCTGACCCCACTTCTAGGATGTAGAAATCTTTATTTCAGATTATTTTGAGGTGCAATGGGAAGGACCCTGGCTCCTTGAGTGACATATGTTGAACAAATTCCCACAGGAACATCAGTGTGCTCTGAGGCCCTGACATGACCTCAGTTGTGCGGGACTGTTCTTTTTTGTGAGGTGACTTTACCAAGCACATGGGCTCTGACTGCCTTTTTATCCTCTCTCCCTTCCTCACCCTCCTTCTCCCTCACCTCTGATCTTCTCTTGACCACTTTCACAGTGTGCTGTTCCCATTCTTCTTCAGTCTCCTAAACCCTTTTCCATCTTCTACTTTGCTTTCCTGTCCTCCCTCATGCCTTATGCCTCTATTTCTGTGTCTAGTTTTACAGTCATATATCCCTTAACAATAGGGATATGTTCTGAGAAATGCAGCACTAGGCAATTTTGTCATTGTGCAAACATCATAAAGTGTACTTTAACATGGCGACAGCATCACTAGGTAATTTAATCTTATGAACCACCATTGTATGCATGGTCTGTCATTGACTGCAGTATCATGAATGTGGCTCATGACTGTACTTTCAGCGTGAATGTGCCAGGCATTGTTCAGAGTGGCAGAGAGAACAGACAATATGCCTGGCATGGTCCTGCCCTGGATGACCCTACCACCTCCCTGCCTCTTCCTGAAACCTCTCATCTCTTCCTTTCACATGCCCCCTAGTCTTTGCTCCCTCCCTCACCCAGTGTCCTCACCTCCTCATTCTGATGTTTCCTCTCTGTCCCCCTTTGCTCTTTTTTTGGAAATGGCATTAGAATCCTAAAATAAAAATCCATCTCCTATGTTACACGAATGACTCTCTGCAAATCTCATTGTATTTGTTATAAATGAAAGTAATGCAAGTAATTTCTTTTCTTTTTACATTTTTTTGTGGTACTGGGGATTGAACCCAGGGGCATTCTACCTCTGAGCCTTACCCCCAGCCCTATTTTATTTATTATTTTGAAACAGGGTCTTGCTAAGTTGCTGAGGCCTCAAACTTGCCATCCTCCTGTCTCACCCTCCCAAGTACTGGGATCACTGCACATCTGTAATCCCACATGGGAGCTGATACAGGAAGATCTCAGGTTTGAGGACAGTCTCAGCAATGTAGTGATACTCTCAGAAACCTAGCAAGACCCTGTTTCAAAACAAAAAAGTAGAAAGGGCTGGGGGTGTAGCTCAGAAGTAGAACACCCTGGGTTCAATCCCCAGCATGCCCCTGCCCCCTCCCCCAGAAAATTATGAAAGGTTTGCAGCAAGGGTAGGCATTAATATAATACTTCTTAACCAATATTAAATCTCTGAACAGCATGGACCAGAACATATTGAACTACATGTATGATTTCTGTTCTTTGTGCATTTAATGAAGGGTCTTTCAACTTAAAGAGTTTTGTACCACCATCCCTCTTATTTGCACATACACACCTACTCCACTTCTATTGCCAACCCTCACTCTTCAGTTGAGTCCACGTTCAATTCTACTTAAAAGGGAAATTAACCCCTGAAGTCACTGTAATAACACTGAATAGGTCTCATTTCTTTTGTTGCTTTTCCACTGTACCTGTGAAATGAGGAAATGGGTCTGAGATTGTTTTGGCCAGTGCTGGTGTTAGGAGCTAGGCAACTGTCACCCACTTGGGTCTGAGGACAGCTGAGCACCCCAGGGAGAGGGTGTAGGAGGACGGGATGAACTCCTGAGCAGAAGAGGGGCCAACGCCTGTGCTGGGCAGACAGAGGCACAGGCACAGCCTCCTCTGGGCCCTTCCTGAACAAAGATGCACTGAAATGTGCAAAGCCCTCATGTGGGTCTTACAGGTGGGTTTCTGGGTCAGCCTGCCTTGGGTGTGGCTACTTATATAAAGAGAAGACCCTGATCCCTGACTACTGTCCTCCCCAAAGCCCTGGGAGGACACCCATTCCAGGTGCCTTTCAGAATCTGGCTTTTCCCTACCACATAGTAACCACACCCATTTCTTCTTCCCAAACTGACACCCTACCATCCACCAAGGTTCCCAACTTCCCCCGACTCTAGCTTCATTCCTCCACTCTCTTCACATGGTAACATTGCCTAGAATCCCCTTCCTGTTTGTCTGCCTGAAAAACTTCCTAGATCTTGGAAGTCACTGTCTTGTGAAGTCTTCCTCAGCGCCCTAGGAGATGTGACCACTAGTCACTCTGTCTCTCAAAGAACCTTCCCATCCCTCTCCCCTAACCCCATACACTGACCTTGCTGTCCTCTATTTCCTGGGGATAGCATATTCCTGTGATGTGAAGTCTCCTCCTCTTCTGTGAAAGGCTGTCCGCTTCATTGTAATGGCTCATTGCTGCCAGCTGGTATCCATGGATGGACAGTGGTCAAGGTGGGCTGGGTCTCTCTGGAAGGAGACTCAGGCAGCCATCTGTGATGCTACATTTCTGTTTGCAGAGGCAGCGTTTGTCATCAGGTAGAGTCGAACAATAATGAGTCACATACCTGCTTCTGCCCCTCACTACCAGTTCTGTTGGGAGGGGTCATGTCTAGACACAGAAGGACCTGGCTGGGGATTTAGGACAGCTGGGGCAACCCTTTCTGGGTCTTGGGCTCCATGTCTGTAAACATGGGTTGGACGTGGTGCTTGGTAAAGGTCTCCCTGCATGAAGCTTCTTAGCTCTGTAGTGTTCTGGGTGGAAGGCAGGGCCCTAGTGTGGGGAGGCATCCATGGGCAGAAATGTCACTTGTCAAGTTTTTGCTGTGTGTCAATCTGCTATCAATCTTCTTAGCAGTAAATATTATTTCACTTTGCACATAATCTAATGAGGTAGTGTTATTTTTACCACCATTTTACAAATGAGTTCTTTGAACTTAACAAAAGCTATGTATCTTATTATTTAAAGTTATAGTTCTATAAATGGTAGCTGGATGAAATTTGTATTTCAGGCCCATCAGACAGTAAAGCACACACTACTAACCTCCGTGTTATCCTGCTCCAGCAGGACATGAGAGTACCTGAGAACAACCAAAAGTACCTGAGATCCTGAGACCCTCTACATACCTGAGGACATCTGAGAGTGCCCAGGAGCTCCTGGGAGTGTCTGACAGAGTCCCTAAGATCACCTGAAAGCCACTGAGAGTACCTGAAAGTACCTGAGAATTCCCGAGTGCTCCCGAGACCACCAAAGAGTTCCTGAGAGCATCTGAGAGTGGCTGATAGCACTTGAGAGCTGCTGGGATGGCCGAGAGAACGTGAGAGCACCTGAGAGCGCCTGAGAGTGCTGAGAGCACCTGGGGGCAACTGAGGGCAGCTAGGAATGGCTGAGAGCACCTGGGAGCACCTGAGAGTGTTGAGAGCACCTGGGAGCACTTGAGGGCAGCTAGGAATGGCTGTGAGCACCTGGGAGCATTTGAGGGAAGCTGGGAGTGCTGAGAGCATCTAAGAATGGCTGAGGTGGCTGAAAGAACCTGAACGCACCTGAAAGTTCTGAAAGCATCCGAATGCACCTGGAAGTGGCTGATAGCACCTTACAGATCCTGAGAGCATCTGAGAATGCTGAGAGCAGGTGCGAGTGGCTGGGAGCATTCGAGAACACCTATGAGCACCAGAGTCCAGAAAGCACTTGAGAGTGGCTGAGAGCACTTCGAAGCCCCTGAGCCCACTCTTTTCTCTCACTTGAGTATGGGGAAAAGGGCGCCTCTACAATGGAGCCATATTTCATGGGAAGCAGGCAGCCATTGTCAGTAAAAGTAAACAGAGGATGTCAGATGTATGTCTAATTGACATAAAAATACCTATCTGGAAGTATGCAAATCTTAGCCTAAATCCAGTGCTTGTGCAAGGCATGGATGAAAGCCAGCTACCAAGCATGGTGCTGGGCTTGGTGTGTGCTGGTTTATTTCATCCCCTTCAGCTCTTGTCCAGATGTGTGCAGTCAGAGAACTCTTGAGTCCAAGCTTCTGGGCTCACAGGCCTCCCACCTGTCACAGGCCCAGGGTGAGGCAGGCAGGGCAGAGCAATTCCCATTTAATTAGTGGATTTGCTTGGCCGTTCTGCAGGCTTTTTTGACAGGTCACATTTCCTGCACATCCAAGCGGAAGCTGTGGCCTTTTAATGAACTGGTTAGAATAAGTACCAATTAGAAGCATCCGGCAGGCTCAGCTTTGGCAGCCTCCAGTCTGTTAGTTACCCAGGGTGAGCTATTAAATGAAGGATGGCTGCGAAGTGCCACGCTGAGAGCCATTCAGTGTCTGGCCAGTCCGCAGTCTTGCCAGGCCATCTGTGCACCAAAGAACCAGAGGATGGGGACAAGTCACCCAGAAAGTGGCTGGTTCAGGGGAGAAGCATGTCTACAGAAGAAGGAATTTTATAAATTTCTGATTCTAGGTTGGAAACTTTTTTCTGGGTACTCAAATATATTAATCAAGACATTTTATTGAAACTTCATACTATATAATTTGAATTCTACCTTCTGGGATATAATCCTCCTCAGGACAGGGTCTGTGGCATTCGGGAACAATATTTTGCATCTGCTGGGGCTCACCATGTGCCAAGCACTTATATCATACTTCATGTGCATATTATATTTAGCTACTCCAAACCCTGAGAACTATTCTTATCAACATTTTATAGTTTTTAACAATGACCCAGAAAAAAGGGTAATTGACCTGTGTGTGCTCACTCAGATGGTAAGCGATAGGATGAGGCTTTGTCCATGGTCTTTCTGGTTCCAAATCCTCTGAGACATGCTTTTCCTGATAAAAGCAAAAGTGAACACTCTATGCAGAACATTCTATGAACTGGGCCCAGTTCTGAGTGTTTCTCATGAGTTAGCTGAATCAATCTCCACAAAAGTCTTAATGAGTCATGTGCTGTTATTTTTATTTACCTATAATAGATAAGAAAATTGAGGCTATAAATGGAGTTAATGTGTCCAAAGCCCTGCACTAAGTAAGTTGCAGGAACAGAATTTGAGCCAGGAATACTGGTACCACATAATAACCTTATAACCTCCCTGCTGGGACAAAGACATTAAAGAATGTTAAAGACATTAAGAATGTTTTTTTATTTTTTATGTTCATTTATTGGTGCATTGTAATTATACATTTTGATATATGTCAGGGTATGAACATCATACATGCACACATTCCACATTTAGCCCTCCCTCCAACCCCACCCTATTCCCTCTCCCTTCCCTCCCTTTCATGCTCCGGATAGTGATTGAATCTTATAGGTTTGTGTATGTACATCATGTGCTATAGTGTGTTTCCCTCCACCCCCCTCCCAACTCCCTCAGTTAGGTCACCTTCTTTGAAAGACATTAAGAATGTTTGTGAAGCAAATATTTTAGCATCAAAAACAGGTTGGTCTGGGAACTCACATGGTGATTATTAAAGTTGATAAGCTGCCTCCATAGCCCCATATTTATAACTATATCTGCCACAAACCTTTACATACAGGTGCTTTGCATCATGGTCCAGTTGAATTTTTTAGATCCATGAGTTGCAAGCGATTTGCCTCTAGGAGGCTCACTGGCCTTGAGGATTAGAGCCTTTTAATTTAGAAGAGGAGCCTTTGTCCCTGCTACTGACAACAGATCCTGATCTATTAAGTACTATTAAGTATTAAGTACTATTGATCTGAGGCTCATATGCTTCAAAGACCAGAGACCTCTGTTGTCTGCTGAGCACAGGGTCCTTGCTACTGGTCAGGGAAGATGAAGAGGTCCCAGGCCCTTTTGGCTGGCTTTGGTGCTGGAAATGACCCAGGGATCCTGTATGGCTCAATTGCTCCTGGACCTTGGTGGTACTCCATCTGCAATCCACCTCTACTTGTGTCATCAGGCAGGGTGTCACAGGCCACGTGAAGGATTTATATATCTATCCAAATACCATTGAATAGTCATTGGAGAGTTTTAAGTAAAGTGGATAACATGATCTATTTTGATTTTAGAAAGATCACTACTGTTATTGTGGAACCGTTAAGCTATTAGACCAAATAGATAACTCTTTCAGAAATTCTGGTAAGATATGATGGCTGTTTGGACAAGAGCTGTGCAGGAGATGGAGAGAAATCCATAGATTTGAGGGATATTTAAGAACTTAGTAATGATTGGCTTATGGGGTGAAGGAGAATGAGGGGGCAACGGGAGTGCTAGGGTTCCAGCTGGCTTTACTTGATGACAGTGCATTTATTTTAATTTGTTGGGGAACAGTTTGGGAAGATGACTAGGTTTGTAGTGAGGGAGATGATAAACTCTCTTGGTACTTGTCTTTCAGGACTCTTGAGACATTTAAGAAGAGAAGCCAAGGAGACAATGGGACTTGGGGGTCTGAAGCTCAGAGGAGTAGCCTGGACTGCAGGTAAACATCTGTGTGCCATCCTCACAGGCTTGTGTGAGACACTCTGGACAAAATGTTGAGTGAAAGGAAAAGTGGGCTTAGGATTCAGTTGGAGAATCCCAACATACTGTGGATAGGCAAGTCCATCTTCATGACTTACCTGATCTCTCTCTTCCCTGTTTCCATCAAGGCCAGCACTGAGCAGACACACCAGGTCTGAGCCTCTGCAATTGGAATGCAGCAAGGAAGAGAGCAGAGGGCACCAGGTAGGGTGGCCTGACAGAGGAGTTTGTGCCTGTTGGGTTTGTGCCTGGCAATCAGTAAACTATCCTATCGATGTTTCTACCCAGAGAAACACACTGCATCCACACCCCTGCTCCTGTGAAATGGTTTTCCTGCTACCAGTCTAACAAAGTGCCAGGAATAAGAGCAGTTGTATTCTTCTAGATTTTGTTTCCAAGATTATTGTGCTCTTGGCTTGAGAATACCCAGACAAGCCTAGATGGGGATTGTTAAGTTGTTGAGGAAGGCCAGAACCAACTCCTAGCAGGCCCATACTGCTGCTAGGCTGTGGGGCACTGTCTGGAGGAGGGCATCCTGCCCTGGGGGTGGGAGGCAGGAATTAACTCAGATAGGAAGTTGATGGGTGCGATTTTCCTAAGAAAGGCATGGGTCATACTGTTTGAATTTGCATCTGGGATCAAATTATCAGGTCACTCAATTGGAGAGAGAAAGGGAGATGCCTCTAGGTGGAGGAAGAGCAGATTCATAGCCAGGGCCTCTCTCAGACCATGGGCTTTCCCCTTGGAAAACACATCATGCCCATTGGGATGCAGAACACAATAGTGTGTGGTGTGAGTCAGTGTTTGTATGTGTGTGGGTTGTTTATAAAATTAGAGTAACCTAGAGCAAAAACTCTTAATAAAATGATTTAATGATTTTTCTCTTGATTATCTGAGATTACCACAAATTGGCTTGTGTAAATGTGGTTAATGTAATGGTTAGGTTCTGTGTAAACAGAAAACAATAATAGCTAATATGTATTTTCTAGCCAAGTGTGTACCCGAGGGTGTTACTCGACACAGGCCCCATTACCTTTAATTTTCTCAATGCACCAGCAAGGTAAGCGTCCTCACCCTGCATCACAGGTGAAAACACAGACTCAGAGGAGCCAGTGATGTCAAAATCCCTACTAGAAGCCGGTGTGGTGGCGCATGCTTGTAATCCCAGTACTTGGGAGGCTGAGACAGGAGGATCTGAGTTCGCGGCCAGTCTCAGCTACTTAGTGAGGTTCTCCACAACTCAGTGAGACTGCTTCAAAATAAAGAATAAAAAATAGGGCTGAGTGTGTAGCTCAGAGGTAGAATGCCCTCGGGTTCCATCCCTGGTAACACACACACACACACACACACACACACACACACACACACCCCTACTAGAAAGAAGCAGAGCCAGTACTTAAGTGTCTGCCTTCAAATCTGGACATAGCCCTTGTTTCCACCCTGGCCACCTCATTCTGCCAGTGGCTTCTTTGAGCTGAGAGATGCATGGGGGACATCAGGCAATGGTGTGGAGCCCAGCTCCCTCTCAACCAGCCACGACCTTCATCCTCAGGTCTTGGCAATTCTCTTTCTCTGGTTGCATCTCCTGCCCATCCTTCAGTAGGATCTTCTGTGTGTTTAGTTCTCATCTACCTCCTGTGCAGGCATCATCGCTTCTTCTCTTCCACTTTCATACCTTTTTATCCCTCTGGAATACTTTTGCATTTCTTGGTCCCTCTTCTCTTCCTGCTTCCCCTCAGCATCCCCCAACATGCACAGTAACTGCATGATCTCTCTCCTCATTCCTTTCTCTCTGTTTTCTTTTCCCAGTGCTATGCTCTCCTTGTTAACCATTTTCCTGTGCCCTTGCCTTTTTATCCTGACTGACTCTGCTCTCTTCTTTCTCTGGGCCCCTGCCTTTCCCTGCCTGCAGCCTTGGTGTCTGGCCAGCAGTCCACTCAAACACCAGCTCTTCCTGCAGACTGTCCTGGAGAGGTGATGGGGTAAGCCAAAGGATGGAGGGGATTCATTCAGAGTCAGGGTGGAAGTGTCACACATCAGAATCGCTCAGCGCTTTGGACCAGGCCTGCTGCACTCCGCTGAGCAGCCAGTGTGCACTTCTGGACCCCTTTACCATTTCCAGGGTAGCGACTGGGCAAGGGTGCAGACGGACTCGGAGCTGTTCTTTGTGGTTCAGCACAAGTTCCTGCCAGGACACTTATAAACAGAGGAAAAACTAATCTTTAGGGACTCCTGGGCCATCTGGACTCAGATTTATTGGTGGCTATTTGAACCCATTACATGATCATCTTCTTCTCACACTTGGTAATGAGGCATGCGTTTCTATAAAAAGCAAGCCAGCTTTTCTTCTTTGGTTAATTTTGCTAGGACAATCTTCAAGGAATGGGGTGAGAATTGAAGACACTTTTTCTTTCAGGGACTAAAGGACTTCTAATGTCCTGGCAGCTCTGAGGAAAGCTCAGCAGGTATAAAGGCCTCTGTGGGTGATACGGCTGTGGGGAAGGACTCCTGCGGCCAGGCTGGTGGGAAAACAAGACCGCAACCAGAACAAGCTACAGCCAGAGGCGAGCAGGTTTGCTGTCGTTCTTTTCCTCAGAACGCACTGTTTTTTTGTCTGGAAGACAGGATTTTATGCTTTTCCCTCCCTGGCCCGAGATACTCTGTGATTCTCCTGAGACAAACTGCTACTTGTTCAGGGTGTATTGTGCAGCTGCTCCTGTGGGATTGGGAGGTCAGGGATACCTCTATTTAGATTTCTCTTTCATCTCCAAATCATGACTCTGTCAGACATATATAGAATTAATGTAGGAGCTGATTAATGTCTTTTCGGACATGAAAACCTTTTGCTTCTGTCTCTACATTGAATGCCCACAAGAGTGTCTGAGGTCAGGGAAGACTTGTGACTCAGACACCAGCTGGGCTGGCCCTCCCTACTCCAGAGATCCAGGCTCCAGGACCTGTTTCTTCCTGAGCCCACAGGAAATCGTAGCAGATGAAGGAACCCAGAGAAAGCAGAAGGGGGTGCATCAGGACCCCATCAAGGAGTTTCTGACCAGATACAGAGATCCAGAGCTATGTTTTCTTGTTGCAGGGAAGACCGTGGCCTCAGGACAGCTTGAAGAACATCAACCTATTATCCAACCATTGTGAAATTGGGCCAGCCATATGCTCATTCCTTTCGCTAGCTTACAAGGAATGCAGGGCAAGGATGATGGCATTCTTCAAACACCTCTGATATAACAGGAACTGAAATGTTTCCTAAATCTTACATTTTAAAATATCAACAATGCTGGCTCCATTCCCATTGGCCTCTCCCTGCTCTTGCAGGTCCCGTGGAATCTGGATACAAAGCAGCATCCCGAAGACACAAAAAAGACCTATACTGTAAGACCCCTGCAGAGGGGCAGGCCCTGCCGCTCCCCCTGCTCTGTGGCTTCTCTTGGTCTTCCCTGACACATCCTGGGTGAGGCCTGTGAGCTGTGGGGTGGGCCTAAAGTGGAGAGAGGAAGGAGAAGTGACCATGGGACTTGTCCTCTGCCCCAGCTGGAGGCCCCAGGTCTGCCAGCCTCATTCATGTAGTCAGTGACAGTGCCATATGGAACTTAAGTGTTTTCACTATCCCCATGTCCATCCTAAAGTCAGGGAGGGGGAAATTCCTAACATGATGGGTGTGTAGTTTTTATTCTCCAGGAAGAAAGAGCCTGTAGCTGCAAAATAGTTTTCACTGGCCCTTCTGCTGTTCTGGTGACTTCAAGGGCTAGCTCACCTCTTTCTGTGGCTAAAGCCAGGCAGTTCTAAACTAACCATTGCATGTGTTTTAAAATGTTCATTATTTGGACTTAGGCTGAGCTGGAATCAGAGAAAGTTGAGGAAAAAGCAGGGCAGGCCACTGCTAGTCCAGGCCCCTGCGTTGATGGTGGCTCTGGAGAAGGGCCTGACCAGCCACTCTCCTGCATGGGCCTCTGAACTGTGTCTCGGATGCTCAGGCTTCAGCTACTATAAGTGTGTTGTTATCGTCCCTGTAGAAGGAAAGTCAGGATGGAAAGGGTCAGTCAGCAAGGCCCTGAGCCACTTGTCATTGGTGTTTCTGTGATCAGTGGACAGAGGGCGGAAGGCAGGCTTGACAATGATTATCCTGCCCTTTCCCATCACCATCCTGCTTCATTCATTCATTCATTCATTCATTCATTCATTCTAACATGTTGGAGGAGACTGGTGTCGTGTGGGACCGTGGGGTCTATACAGCATGTTTACTGAAACTTTGCAGATGTAAGCTGGACTCCTTGCTGGCAGCTAACTCGCTGAGTGACCTTGACTTTATCATAAAATCATGCTGAGTTCATTTGCTTAACTCTGAAAGTATTTAATTAGCCCACCTAAGGTTATTGGGAGGATTGAGTTAATTGGTGTTAAAAAGAAGACAGCAAGCTGGGCGTGGTGGTGCATGCCTGTAATCCCAGTACTTGGGAGGCTGAGACAGGAGGATCACAGGTTGAAAGCCAGCTTCAGCAACTTAGTGAGGCCCTCTGCAACTTAATGAGACCCTGTTTCAAAACTTAAAAAAAAGCCGGGCGTGGTGGCGCACGCTTGTAATCCCAGTACTTTGGGAGGCGGAGACCGGAGGATCCGGGTTCGCGGCCAGCCTCAGCTTGCGCATGCGCGCGAGCGTTCTCTCTCTCTCTGTCTCTCCTCTCTCTCTCTCTCTGTCTCTCTCTCTCTCTCTCCCTGTCTCTCTCTCTCTCTCTCCCCTTAGTGAGGCCCTCCG
>PVJS01029737.1:0-24567 GCA_004027185.1 Glis glis
TTCTTTATTTTGAAACAGGGTCTCACTAAGTTGCAGAGGGCCTCACTAAGCAGCTGAGGCTAGCCGCAAACATGGATCCTCTGGTCTCAGCCTCCCAAGTACTGGGATTACAAGCATGTGCCACCATGCCCAGCTTCCTTTATATGTTTACCTACATCCTGTTTGTTCTGTTTCTCTGGAAAACACTAGCTAATACAACTGTCTTGACCAAATCTGTGTCTCAAGGGTGGCAGAAGCCATTCTTAAATAAAGAAGGAAATAAGAAGGGGGGCAGGTGGAGAGGATACTGATACTCATATTTTATTGGGCTAAATTTGTCTCCAAATATATAAAATTATTTTAGACTCCTAGTGAATATTATATTAGATACTGATTAATACTTCTAGGGTAAAATATTGAGATAATTTTTAAACTTTAACTTGTCATATAGAAGATAAAGGATGAGATCAGTGAGCCTGGCAAGTGTGGGGTGTTTGTCAGGGTTTGAGTCCTAGATAGTGTCTCATAACTAACATAACAAATTTTATTACCTGACATTAAACAAAAGATTATATTGCTATTAAGTGTGAAAGTTGCACATACAGTGCAACAAATAAAGAGAATATTTGGGGTACACTTAATGCAGAATTGTCAAATTTTAATATTGAGAGGGATTTTATAGTCATCTATTTAGGTGCAGTCTTAATAAGAATTGTGAGACTTCTAAATCACACATCCCTTTCTTCTTTTTAAAGTTATTTCAATTTTTGCATCATAGGTCATATGATTATAAAATAATTGGGTTGGCTAAAGATCTTAGAATAGGAAAGGGACTCAAATTATCTTCTAGTTAAATCACTATCTTGTGCAATTAAAAAACTGTTCAGAAGTTAAAGATAAATTTGGTCTCTAAATGAAAATCATTTTACTTTTTCTGTTAAAAAGTGCAGAGATAACTGGATTTGGTGTCAGGGTAATTAGACCAGAAACCCTTGCTTCTTTTTACTTTAAGCTGTGTGTTCCTGGACCAATGGCTTAGTCTTTTGAATCTAACTTCTCTTTGTGAGGTTAAATATGACTTGCAGAGAATCAAGTAAGACCAGTCATACAAAGTGGGTGCTGAAGTCTGATCACGTTTCCCCCAAATCCATGTTGAAACCCCATCCCCCAGGGTAATGACAATCCTATCCCCCAAGGAGGTGGGGCCTTTTGGGATGTGATTAGGTCATGAAGCCCCAGAGAGCTTCCTTGTTTTTCTGCCATGTGAGGACACGACAGGAAGTTACTGTTTCTGAACCAAGAAATGGGCTCTCGCCAGACATAATATCTGACTTGATGCTGGATTTTCCAGCCTCCAGAACTGTGAGAAATAAATTTCTGTTGTTTGTAAGCTGCCAGCTTGTGGTGCTTTGTCACAGCCACCTGAATGGATCAAGACAGTGGTCCACTATTTTTTTATATGTGAAATAATTTTAAAAATTCGGGAAGTTACATTGATGTGACTTATTAATAGTACTACTACCTTATCTAAATATATCTTATCTAAATAAAAGGTCTGTGTTTTTATCTTAGAAATCTTCACCCAACTGCCATATATTTTGAGGGTAACAAACCAGAATTCATTGGGTAAATAAATATTAGGCATATTAATAGCTATCTAAAGATGAACAGAAGAATGGCATCTTATCTTAGAATAAAGTTGGTTTAAAAGTTAATATATAATATATAGTATATATACACATATATGTATATATCTAAACATAATATATGAATACGATATATAAACATATATTTCTATTCATGAATAAATCAGAGGCTATTTATTAGTAGCCCCCAAATATCTATGTAATCCATTTTTCAGGACTCTGACCATTATGATAGGAACATGTAGTCAATTCTGGCCAATGAAATGTGAGCAGAATTAATATGTACCAATTTGGGGTCATGCAGTTAAGAAGTTGGTATAACTAACTCCTCCATCTTCTTTTCCCCTGTTGTCATGATCTTGGAGGCCATATGTTCAGATTCCATAGCAGTTAGAGGAAGGAGAGCATCTGGTCTTGAATTGCACTTGCTTGAGTTGGATTAAGCCACTAAGATGTTGGTATTTATTTGTTACCACAGCACAGCCTTGCCAATTCTGGCTAATACAGTGTACTGTGCCTTACTTATAACTTTATCCTTCCAAGAATCTAACATAATGCAATAAATGAAAAAAACTGCTTGGTAAGTATTTGTGCAAGTAATGTGAGCAGGTAGATTAGATTTAATTGCCTGAAGCACCAAAGATTAGGTTCTTTCCAATCCCTGCACATCATGGTAGGACTTGTATAGTGTAGTATGGTAGTATTTGTTTGGCACACTTGGATAAATAGTCGTGTTTGCTCATGGTGGCTGTGTTGACTGGCCTATGTGTTCAGCTGCCTCAGGTCCTGCCGAGGCATGCTAATATCTAAAGGATCAATATCTTCACCCATTTATGCCATTTTGTTTGTGGAACTGTAGCCTAAAATCACTCTAGCCAAGTGGCCTGTTACTATTTTACCACGCTGATTCCAGGAAACTAAAGTGAGATGATTCAGATTTCAGCAAGAATTTTTCCCCTTAACTTAGCTGTGCTGATTGAATTGGGAACATCTGAAGTCCTTAGTTTCTTCATCAGCAGAATAAGGTCCTTTCTAGCTCTAAAATTCTCTAATTCTTTATGAACTAGGGAATGCACTACATGGTATGTGGAGCTAGCACAAATTGAAATGACTTTTAAAATAGTACAGTAAATCTGATCAGAGTAGACAGCTACACTAGATAATTCGATCCCTGAAGTGGGTTTTATTCCATTTGGCTGTCTTTGTTCATCACATAAGTTAAATGATTAGGTAACCATGGTCCCTGTGTGAGAAGCCAGCAATCTGTAGTCAAGCTGAAGATTCTGAATGGACGGACCTACATTTGGTGTAGATCACATGCACTCGAGGTCTATGTATGTGAAAGTAGTGTGTATATTAAACTCACATATAGAAAAGTCTCCAAGGGCTGGGGAAACTTGACTCAGGTTCTTACAAAGGAAAATGATTTAAAGCATATTTAATTGAAGTTAAAACACTTAGCAGATTGGCAAAATTTCTTCTCATTAATATGCATTTTGTTTACTATTGAAACAATAAATACCTCATTGGCACTACCACTTGTGAACTAGCATAATATTTTGATAACTAAATTTGTTACCATTTCATGTGTCCATTCGGGATTGTTGCTGTGTATGGGAAGGTTCCATGTGCTGAACTGTAGACTGGCTAGTTATTTTGCCCAGGTTTATAACTGACCTATATCATTTTGTGCTCTCTTCTCAAATGCTGTTAATAACTCCATCACAGTTGTCACGTGTGGAAAAATGGACCCAGAGCATATCCTCTGTCTGTGGGATTTGATTAAAATGCTTATTTTGCTTTGAAGAATATTCAAGATGGATAATGTTTCTCTTAATGAAATAAAAGGCATATCACCAGTAGATTTTATGATCTTTAATTGAAAACAGTGAATTTAGTATGCTCATTTTCTGTACTGACATGATGTTCCACACATCCCTCAGCACTGTCATCCCTGCCTCTGGAAGCGTCCTTTCTCTCCATGAAGTGACACAAGTGTCTCTCACAGATGGAACTGTGCTGGTGCACCGAGGGTTAACCCAATTAAAACTGCGTAACTGAATAATAGAAAAACATTTGCTGCATATGGAAGGAAAATGACATTTGAGAACTCATTTATTAGATTGACGAACTGAGACATCTAATGCAGTGTTCTGCTGATACGCCTGGCTGGTTGTGTGGACCTCGGTTTCTGTATTAGTTGACAGATTATGCTGTGCCTCATTAAGGCAGACTTAATGCCAGCTACATCTGGAGACTCTCTTGTATTTTTTTGTTTTAAGTTTAGTGTGAAGAATGCAATGTGTTTGTGAGATTTCTTCTGAGTATTCTCTGTGGATATTCAAGTGTGGGCATGAAGTGACAGCTTCTCATCTAGGACTCGTGTCACTGAGGCACATTTTATTAAAGTCTATTCTGGTGCTGTGCCTACTAACTTCTTTTGTTTCTTTACACAAAGTTTATCTTTGCCACTTCCCACCATCTGAAGTCACATACATGTTCCCCACTGCCTGTTCATTCGTGCATGAATTCAGACGTCTCCTTTTCTTTTTTTTAATATTTGTATTTGGTGCATTGTACTTATACATTATACTGGGGTATAGATTGCTATAAACATACATGCACTCAACTCTTGGAGCACTTCCCTCCAGGTCTTACTCCCTCCCTCCCCTCCCCCTCCCCGTACATGTCTTTGAGATTGGAGTTGGTAATTTTGGATGCTATGTATGGATGTCTCCTTTTCTGTGAGGAAGACTCTTGCATTGCTGGAGCAGGTCTGAAGGACACCAGGGCTACCTTGGCACCCTGAATCATGATTTACTGCCTCCACAGCCAACCCTCTACATCCATGGATTCAACTAATCATGGATCAAAATTATTTGGAAAAAATTACACCTGCACTGAATATGTGCAACCCTTTTCTTCTTGATATTTTTGAAATAATACAGTATTACAACTGTTTTGAAAGCATTTATATTTTATTAGGTTTTATAGGTATTCAAGTGATGATTTAAAATATATGGGAAGATGTGCATAGGTTGTGTGCAAATACTACACCATGTTAATAAGGGATTTGAGCATCCTGGGGAATTTGGTATCCTTGGGGGTCCTGGAGTCAATCCCCTGTGTATTAAGGGACAACTGTATTGTCATTTGGCTTTTCACTTGTTTATGCCGTTTCTCCATTTGGCTTCTTTGAAGTTTGAAAGAAACTCTTTAGCTAAGTTCATTTATTGTTTTCCTCTAAGGATTTATCAAAGCCTTATCAAAACATCAGCTCCAACTCATCCTAGTTCTAGTGCCCAACTGATGACCTCTGCTTTGTCATTTTAATTCTCAAGACTGTGTTCTGCTTTGGGTCCTGATAGGTGATACCTGTCCTCTTCAGTTTCCTTTACTGAGTAGGTCACCTGTGGAAATATTTTACCTAAGTATCCCTTGCTACTTAAACTCATAAGTTCTTCCTGGCCTCTCAAATCATGTTGTCTAATATTGCAGACTGACCTGTGCTATGATGTCCTAGGAACTCTTTCACATGAAACTACCCTTAGAAGGGAAACTTTTCTTTCCTTCAGGGTACTACAGGGCTCAGTGTAGTTTTTAGTGGAAGTCACTCTGGTGTTTTACCCAGATATAACGAAGTTAGAGATAGGGGCATGAGTTGAGTGTAAAGGGTACCTATGAGGGGAGTTCATCTGCCTCTGAGGTGACTTGGGGTAAATTCTACCCAATGGGTGCACTCTTCAGAGTGGTGGAAAATTATGCCAATCACATCTTTTATTTTGAGAGATGTATACCTTTGAGAGAGTCCCAGGTAGTCAGGATGTCCTCCAGCAGAGGCTGGAAATATTTTCTGGATTTCTATGAGCTTTCTGAATTGCTTACAAATCTGAATCTCAGCATGTGGGGTAACTGCATGTGACTTTGTGGTTTTGTATCCTTGGATGAAAACCTCCACAACTGAAGGCAAACCATGAATGTTTCTGCCTTAAATTTCTTCGGAGAAAAAGTACTTGCTTAGTGTATCCTCCTGATCTTCTCTTGGCAAAAAAAAAAGGCTCATTATTGCCTGATGCATGCTGAGTCTTGTTAAACCCTGTACACACAGAGCTGCACAATTATCTGGTCCAAGCTCCATCCTTTCTCCTCCTGCCCTGACTGCCCTAAGGCAAGACAGATGATAGTTCTCTGAGGGTCTAAGATGGTGTTTCTAGCTTGTGCCTCATATAGCCCAGAAAATACATAGACTTTCCAATAGATATTAACTGACACAGAGCCAACAAGGTAGCTACTATGCAAAGTAAGTTCTCAAATCAAAGTGAGTTTTTCCACACCAATATGTGTACATATGTGTGTGTACTTTTATATCCAGAACACATATTATAAATACTGTGCACACACACATATCCCAATCCTTCAGTTCTAAGAACTTACTGCCATAGCTATAAGGTTGCATTCAGCCTCTTTATCGAATCTTTAGCAAAGATGAACTAAATTCCTTGTTATTCAAAACTCATCCCAGGAAGCTTTTCCGCTGATAACATATGTCGCCACAGTGTTGCTAAGTATAGAGGCCACTCCTTGTCCCTCCAAAGGATTTGTTGTGTTTTCTGATGTCATGGTACCGCAACTAAGACCTACTCAAGCATTATAAATGTACTCACAGTTGTTGAATGGTTTCATTTTGACAATAGTTTTAATGCCACCTTTCAAGGGGAAAAATTCTTCAGGGGAATGTATTAAAAAGTACACTTCTATATATAAGCCCAGATGATACGGTCTCAGCTGAATATGGCTTTGCCTCTCAAATTTGAAATACTCTTCTTTTGAGGTAGAGAGATTTGGTCTTTAAAAGGTTATATCAAATGATCCTACAAAACTGACCTCAGAATTTACTTACTAATGATTCCATGTCTCCTCTCCTGGACAAAGGGCATCTCTTTCAAACAAATGTGCTTTTTAAACACATCACAGATAACTAGCCCTCTCCCATAGCTTACATTGTTTTATTCCCATTGGATGGAATGCCTCCACTTCTTCTTGTCATCCAATCTTTCTTAAGAATTTGGCTCAAAACTCAGATCCTCCTTGTTATGTTTCTAGAGTAACTCACGCTTATGTGTTACTCAAGTCATCCCAGCACACTCCTGGCACATGCAGGGATGAACACCAACTGTCTTATGATTGCTTTAGCTTCTGCAATTTGGCCATGACCTTGAGCTTCATACACTGGTATCTCAGTAAGTTGAGATTTGTAATTACAGTGGGGATGGTGGAGTACTAATGGCTTAGCTCAATGGAGAGGCTTTGGAATATTGAAGGCTGAGTTCCTCAGGGCTTCAGGAGAAAGGCTCTTGGATTCTCTTTGCTGGTTCCTGGGACAAGTAGCAGTGATAAGCTGATCCCTTCAAAGATCTTAGCATTCTATCAACATTGGTATGAGTCCAGAGAGAAAGGACAGGAGTGGATGATTTGTTAACAAACACGAGAGACCTTTACAGAAAATGTCTGCTTTGAATTGATGCAAGTTACAGCAAGTGTCAAAAAAGCCTGGATGATTAGCTTGAATGTGAGGGTCATGTGGTCCTCTCAGGAGATCTACCTCCTCTCAATTAATTGAAAATGACATCCAGAAGTGTAGGGCACTTCAGGACTACCAACTATACCCTCAGTTTGCCTATCATGGTGCCCAACCCTCTTACCCATGCTATGGCCTGCTATATTGATATACAACTGTTCTTTATCATGATATTGTTCAAGACTCACATGTAAGTAGTATCTCTGTTTTCAGTGTACCTCTCACCTAATCTAAAACACTTCCTACTGTCAAGCATGGAGAAGTTTCTTTTCTTCTAACTTAGGGCACCAGATCTCTTGTCCAAGCCTTCCACTGTGGACAGTGGTCTTCTCCATGGTAGGAACTCTATGGTCTGAGTGTACCTGCCTATATATGTTTGTAAAACTTAGAAAAATTACTTTTCCCAAGCTGATTTTTAAACAAATTTATTGTCTTGCTTAGTAATAATTCTTCCCTCTCTCTTTATGGAATAAAAATATCCATGGTTTAGTCTTAGAGATGAGAAGTTATTAGGAATTATAAGTTATGGGGGAAATTAAAATATATTAGTAGAATATTTAAAAAGGTATTTTCTCAATTTTAATATTTCCAAACTACAAACTGATTTATCTGTTTCTAGAACTTTACTATTTTCAGATACTTTATTAGTGATTATCTAAATGCATGTACATGAAAACACTGTAAAATTTACTTGCTTGACAAATATTTACTGAACACCAGTTATATTCCAAGGACTATTTTAGTCACTTGGGATACATCAGTGAACAAAACCAAAGATCTCTGCACTTAAGGAACTAACATTCTAGTTCAAAGGAGACCAAAAATAAGGAAAAACATAATGTGAAAATTATAGTATACATTATGAAGTATGCTAGTGCTATGGATGAAAAGCAGAAGACAGTAAGTGGACTATGAAGGTGGAAGAAAGAACTCATTGAGAAAGCGGCATTTAAAGAAAGACACTGAAGGGAGATAGCTATGTGTGTATCTGAAGGAAGAGTGTTCCAGGCAAGGAGGACAGCCAGTGCAAAGGCCCTGCGGAAGGAGTACCTGATGTGCTCCAGGAATAAGAAGCAGGCAGTATACTTGGAGGAAAGGGAGCAAGGAGAGGGGTAATAGAGATTATTTTAAATTTTTAGTACTCAGAATTGAACCCAGAGGAGCACTACTGTTGAGCTACATCACCATCTCTTTTTCAAATTTTTAATGTTGAAGTTGAGTCTCATTAAGCTATTGCGCACTGGCCTTGAACCTGTGATCCTCCTGTCTCAGCCTCCAAAATACTGGTATTACAGGCATGTGCCACCATGACCAGGTAATAGAGATTCTATAAAGAAATTTTAAAGTTCAGAAAATAAAAAGAATTGTTAAATAGTAACAGTCTTTAAGTTGATGAAGTAATCAAAACAATGACATTAATGAAAATATTTTTCAGAAAATAAAAAGGATTTTATTGACTCATTTTAAAGTTAATGCTAACAAAATGTGTTTTAAAAATATTTTGCATTTCAGCTGGGCATGGTGGCCCACACCTGTAATCCCAGTACTTGGGAGGCTGAGGCAGGATGATTACAGGTTCAAGGCCAGCATGAAGTAACTTAGTAAGACCCTTTTTCAAAATAAAAAATAAAAAGGGCTGGGGGTATAGTTCAGTCATGAAATACCCTAGGCTCAATTCCTAGTACCACAAAGAAGGATGGAAGGAAGGAAGGAAAGAAGGAAGGAAGGAAGGAAGGAAGGAAGGAAGGAAGGAAGGCAAAGCAAATATTTCACATCTTAAGAGGCTTGAAGTTTTCTTAGTAATTTTTTCTCTATATGCATTCTAATGCATGCATACTACTTATATATGTGTAGACATATGCTATTCTTGCAGATGTATATGTACTCTTGATTCATATAAAATATGGTTTTGCCCATTCAGAATATGCAGCTTGCACAAAGATTACTAGTTTTCTACATAGTGGCTAAGTTATCTCATTATCTAGTTTATTTGAATGTAAGCAGTTAAATGGAATAAAATTCACTCCAGAGATTAAATTACCTAGTGTGCAGTCTGCAATGATTAGATCAATTCCATAATTACAAGACTGTCGCTTCATTTTGGACTCCCTCAACACGGTGTCGGTACCACACACAGTGGAGTGAATTCTCTTGGTGATAAAAAATGGTAAGTGTTAGAGCTGGCAATATCCTCACGAACCTCCTTATTTCATAACTGAAGAAATGGGGGTTTGTGGAGATGAGAATGCAATCAACACAATTAAGTTTTACTCAAAAACCTGTCTAGAATCTGAAATATTTTGCTAAGTTGTTCATTCAGCATGGTAGAAGAGAACATGCCAAAGAGGAAAAAAGTCTAGGTATCAGAACCCGATTGGCCATTGCGAATGCCTTGACATTTCTGCTAAAGAAAATGGGGAGCCACTGCAGGCTTGGGGCAGAGAATCTACGTGACACAGCTTTTATTTTAAAGGATCATTCTAGCAGCTATGTTAGATGGACTGATGAGGTTGAGGTGGCTGTTGTGGCAATCCAGCTTTGGGGGAGAAATGATAGCTCAGGTCAGGGTAAGAGAGTACAGGTAATGGGTGAAATAATATATTTTAAATGTATTTTGAAGGAAAAGTCAATAGGATTTTCTGAAAGACTAAATGTGGAGTATGAGAGAAGGCCTGAAACTAGGGTGATACACACCAAGATTTTCTCAAACCCTAGAGGATGGAACAGCCATCTCTTAAGATAGCGATGTCTGTAGTGAACAGGTTTTATGGGAGGAGATCAAGAGTTTGGTTTGGGTCATCTTGAGTTTGAGATGTTTTTAGTCCTCCATGTGGAAATGTCAGAGGGTAGTGAGGTAGAAATTCTGGAAGAAGGAAAAAAAGTTCTGAAACAAAGATAAAATTGGGAGGTGTGGGCATGAAGATAGTATTTAAAACTGTGAAACTAAATGGAATTACTAAGGGACTGTATTAGTTTGCTAGAGCTGCTATAACAAAACACCACAAACTGAGCAGCTTAAAAAACAGAAATTTATTGCCTTACAGTTCTAGAGTCTGAAATCAGGGTGCAGCAAAATTGGTTCCTTTGAAGGTAGTAAGGGAAAATCGAGATTTTGTTCCATGCCTTTCTCCTAGCTGTTGGTATTTGCTGATAATATTTGGTTTGTATATGTGTTGCTCTGATTTCTGCCTTCATATACACATGGCATTCTCCTTGTGTGTATGTGTCTATATCTTAATTTCTCCTTTTTATAAGGGCATTATTATAATAGAGACACACACTGTTCCAGTATGACCTCATGTTAATTAATTCCATCTGCAACAACCATATTTCCAAATAAGGCCACATTCTGAGATACAGGGTTAAGACTTCAATATGTGAATTTTGGGGTGATGCTATTCAACCTATATTTGGGACAAAGCATAGGTTAAAAGAAAAAGAAAAGAGGCTCAAGGATTGAGTGGTAGGCACTTCATCTTTAGAAAAACCCAGTCATAAGAGGAGAAACTAGGAAAGGAGATTGAAAATGAATCATCAGTGAGGTGGGGAAGAAGCCAAGAGATTTTGTCTGGGAATCAAGGGAAGAAGTAGAGCTTACATTCATTTATTATGATTAATTGAGCAACATCAATTTAGACCCACCAGACTATAAACTTCATGAGCATCAGGATCAATTCTCTTGCAATTGTTTTATAACCATATAATCGTATAATAAATACTTGATGCAACATTTATTGGGAGAATTAATAAATGGATGAATCTTAAATCCCTATGCCTTATAGTTTACCCCACAGTATGTTTTATTGTTCTGGGGTCTCTAGTTTTATTTATTTTTATTAGTATTATAATAAAATACTCCAAAACAAATCTTGGTAGAATTTTGATCTATTTTTCCATTTTTAAGTTTCTTTTTATTCTTAATTTCTTATATAGAATTTTTTGTCTCTTTTCTTTGCATTGGTTGCATGTGTCTTATCTCCTTTAATAGATTCAGAGACTATTATGGCCAAGAAATATGTCTTTTATAATCCTTTCAGTAGGATATAATTCTGTTGCATCCTTCTCCCCCCATCCTCCTCTACTTATACCTAATTTGGATTCACAGTAATTACTCAACAATACAGTAACAGCCTGATTCTCATACTCACTTCAGAGAAAATTTCTGCTGTCTTTTCCAACCCACTGGATATCACAGTATCTGTAATCCTCTCTTGGGAAATTAGCAACAGATCAACACTTTCCTTAAAATAGGTAAAATCCAAGTTGATGTATTCAGGGTCTTGTTGATAAACAAAGTTCAGAGAGGCACTCTCATTAAGACCACATATTCACTCCAATGCATCCAAAACACTGGGGTGTTGGGTTTGTTTTTAAGCACTTAATTGAGATTGGAGTCAAATGAGAATTAGGCAGCAAGCCTGGATGTAGTGACAAGTAGAAACAAAGCCCCCTTCCCAGGAAACGATTTGGGAGAATGAAAGGAGGTGGTTGAGGGTAGAATGTAAATATTTTTCTTTTAATGGATGTTTGTTGTATTGTCTATCAAAATGCACCCACTGGAAATATTTTGAGTCTTTTATAGCTATAATAATAAACTATAAATTAATGACTATTTACTCCAAATCTTGGCAAAATAAGTAAAATATCACTGAATGAAGTGGTATAACTAACCGAGCCACACTTTGGACAGAATACCTAATACAGAAATGTCTTTCAATTTGCTATATGAAGCATCTTCCAAATCCATGGCAACAAGGTTTCACATATTTGCCAAAAATTCTCATGCAAGATTTTTATTTAGTTCACTGTTGGCAGAGAGAGTTAATTATCTTTTTTTCCAAAAGCAGCTGTAAAAATTTTTAGGTGCTTTTCTTAGTAGTCTTTTCTTCATACCACCGTGGAAACCCAGATATGACCATGGGGGTAGTTTGTTAACATGATGTTTATGTGGACACATTTTCAGTAAGAACTTGTAGGGTATCACAATGTAATATGACAGTAGGAGAGAGAGGAGAAAAAAAGATTGACTACAGAGAAAAAATAGGGTGAAATAGAGCCTCAGTGACCTATTGAAGAATATCAGGAAGTATAGTATACACATAATTAAACTTCTAGAAGGGGAGGAGAAAGAAAAAGACATAGAAAAATATCTAAAGAAATAATGGTCACAATTTTCTAAATTTGGTAAAAATGTTAATGGCAAATGTAAGAAACTCAGCAATTTCCCAGAAGGATATTACAATGAAAGCCACAGTGATACATCAGTCAAACAACCTGTGAAAAGTGAAGAGGCAAAGAGAAAATCATAAAAGTAGCCAGAGAATTAAGATTTTACATACAGAGGAACAATGAGTAAATCAGCTCCTTTAAAGAGTTAGGAGAGAAAACGTATTGGCAACCCAGATTTTACACTCACAGAAAAATCCTTCAAAATGAGGGAGGAATAAAGACATTTTCAGATAAAGGAAAGCTAGCAAAATTGGTTGCCAGCGGACTCACGCTACAAGAAAAGAAACACTAAAGGAAGTGATTCTGATGGAAGGGAAATAATACCAGATGGAAATTCAGATCTACAGAGAGGAATAGAGTTTGAGAAATGGCAAATATATGGGACAAATATGAGAGGCTATCTAATATAGTTGTTCTTGAAGTTTCTTTAATGAGCAGCAGATGGTTTAAAGCAAAAATAAAAATATTTTCTTCTGGCATTTATAATTTAGATACAAATAATATATATATATATATATATATATATATATATATATATATGATGTCAGTAGCACAAAGGATGGGAGTAAATGGAATTATACTGTTGAAAGGTTCTTCCATTTCCTGTGAAGTGGTACAACAGTAATTCTAAATATACTGTAAGTAAAGGATGCATATTATAATCACCAAAGAAACAAGCAAAATAGTAATTAATACAAAGAAGGATAGTGAAAAAAGCCAAAAGAGAAAATAATATGGAACACTAAAAAAAAAAAGTAGCCTTGTTTTTACCTATATATTTTTTCTTTCTCTAACACCTCATGTCCCACTGTTTAGGGAATGACTTCAAACTATAACCAGAATCTATTTTTCTCCACTTCTGCTGCTACCAGCCAGATCAGAGCCACTGTCAACTCAGCAAAAGCCACCTAACTGGTGTCCTGGACCCTATCCTTGCCCCCAATGAGTCATTCTTAAAACAGGAGCCAGGGCGACGCCATTAAATACCAAGCCCTGACAGCAGCTCACCTGGCACTGCATGCTCTGACCCCAGGGTTTGTTTATTCCCTCATCTTCTGCATTTCTCCTCTTTGTTCCTTCCACCCCATTACGTCACACAGGCCTCCTCACCATTCCCAGGGCAAGGAAGGAGATGTGCTCTTGTGTGAGTGCTTCTGTGCTGCTGTCCTCTGCCCCACGACAGCTTACGCAGGTGTTTACAAGCCTGATTCCTCACTTCCTTTTGCTTTTCATTCAGATATTAAACATTCAATAAGACTTATCCAGACTAACCTCTTAACAAAACGGCCAAGTGTGTTGACCTGCAGAGTCTGAGTCACTCCTGAGGCTGAGGCAGGAGAATTGCTTGAGCCCGGAGTTCAAGACCAGACAAGCCTGGGAGACATAGTGAGACCCTGTCTCAAAGTAAGTAAGTAAGTAAATAAATAAATAAATATCAAAGTATAGTCTTAACTCTTTATTCTATACCTTTCTCTTTTCCTTCCTTCCTTCCTTCCTTCCTTCCTTCCTTCCTTCCTTCCTCCTCCCTTCTTTTTGTACTGGGGATTGAAATCATGGGCATTCTACCTCCAAACTACACTCCTTTCTCTCAAAAAATAGTCTTGCTAAATTGCGGAAGGTTTTGCTAAATTGCTGAGACTGGTCTCAAACCTGTGATCCTGTTTCAGCCGCCTAAGTACTGGGATTACAAATGGGCACCACCACACCTGGCTTCCTTCCTTCCTTCCTTCTTCCTTTCCTCTTTTGTTGCACACATCTTCTAGCATACTGTGTAATTTATTTATTATAGCTATTGTTTACCTTCCCCTAATAAGATAAAGTTTCACAAAGACATCCATTATTTTCTTTGTTCATTTTAATCCATGTATATCTAGGACATAGAACAATTGCTCAACATATTATTGTTGGTGAAATAAATGAATGAATCATGAAGCAAAGCTAGCTCTCTTGTTCATTGAGAATATATACTATGTATTTTGAGTACATAATACAGCATCTGGATGTAATAGGTGTTCAATAAAATTTTCTGAAGTGAAATAGGTGGGTGCTCTGAAAACAGGACTCAATTCTACAACCTTTGTTATGTGTGAGCACAATATAGTTACTCAGGTCAACTCCAAATTTATGAGACATGAGTCAACAGATAAGATGGGGAACTAAACTGTATGTATTACTGATAAGACTGATAGTAGTGAACAAGGCTTTTGACTGCAGGCATTCTGTTTACTAATAGTGAAGCTCACTAATGGACAGACTTGCTGGCCTATCAGAGAGAATGCTGTCCCTTACCCAAGTGGACCCCATGCCTGGGAATTTGAAGAGTGGAGGAAGAGAAGAGTATATATGATCTTTACATCTATTGTCCAAAGAGAACAAAAAAGGTACTCATTCAAGTACGCCTGGCTTATGCTCAAAATTAGAATTTGACAAATAATGTCTTCTCTGTTAGGGAGAAATAAGAAGGGGTTATGGAGAAGCCAGGGGTGTTTCACTAGTGGGCATCTCTACATAAGGAAGAGAAAAAATAGCCTTGTTTTTACAAGGCTACTGTTTTTTTAGTTTTTTAAAGAATTATCTAGCTCAGAGTTGAAACAGAAATCAAAATGAATCATCAGTGTGAGGATGGAAATTGATTCTGTGGGCTGGGACAAGCTCACGTAGGAGGTGAACACAGAGATGGAAGGGCCTCGGTCAGGACTGAGAAACCATCAGAACCTTGGTGGAAGGTAAGAAAAGCTCCAGTAGAGCTGGAAAGAAGCCCAGGAGATAAGCATATGGTTACGGTAACTAAGGACCAAGGGCATTCCAACAAGAAAGAGGCAGTCAGTAGCTTCAGATGTGGCCAAGAGGTCAAGTGATATGAGGACATCAATGGCATGGATGACTTTGCCGGGTTGATGGAGAAAGATGTCAGGGAGAAGCTGAGACAACAAATGTAGACAGCTGCTTCAAGATGTTGGCTCCTAAGAACTTGTACAAGCTGTAGGGAAAGGAAAGGAGAAAGGTGGGACAACATTGAGAAGCCACAAAGCTAGGTGATAAATATGGTGAGCTGATGGGACAAGAAGCAGCCAGACCAACCTGAGTAGAGGAGGGAAACCGCCTTCAGAGATGAGGAGTATAGGGCTAGGCAGAGTAGGGCCAGATTGTGACTGCTCTTGGCATTAAAGTGGGGAAAATTTTATTTGCTGTAGAGCAAAATGGATGAACTGGGAAAGCTTTGACAATTGATGTAACATGCATTCATTAACCACTTATTGACTCAGCAACTCTGCCTATATAAATATACAAAGTAAATACATAGTTATTTTAAAAATTGAGACACTACATTTTTTTGCAGTTCAGTTTGAAGTTATTCTCTAACAGGTGCAAGGGATGAGCTCAGATTAACTTAAACGAGGAAATATTTATGGCAGGGATTCATGTACGATCATAAAAAGGATGGACTTTCCCAGAGATTTGAGGACTGTAAGCAGTACCTGTAAACCAAACATTCTGAGCTGATTCATTCAATGCCCCTTGCATTGTATCTTTAGATGAAAGATTAGAACTCTAACAACATCAATTTATACTTTTGTATAGCCAAAATGCTAACATTCTGGGTGAGAACCAGGTTCTACCAATTTGGTTCACTTGCACAAGATGTGGGAGGCAGAGGCGAGGCGGGGCTGGGCTCCTTCCTGCAGCTTTGTCAAACAGTGTTTCAGAAGTGTGAAGTCTTTGTGAAGCAGAGACAGTGGGGGCAGAATTACCTTCTTTCTCCCGTCAAAGCTCCAGTTGAGGGCTCAGAGATAGTAGCTTCCTGCTATGGTTTGGATAAATGTTCCCCAAAAGCCCCTATGCTAAAGGCTTAGTCCCCAGCCCCTGTGCCACTGGGAGGTGGTGGGATTTTTGAAAGTGGGACCTAGTGAAAGGATGTGCAGTCACTCAGGGTGTGCCCTTGAAGGGGATAGAGACCTCAGCCCCCTTCCCCTTCTCTCTTTGCTTCCTGGCCACCATGAGGTGAGCAGCTTCTTCTACCCCTGCCATTGCGTACTGTGTCACCACAGGTCCAAAACAACAGTGCCAAAAGACCATGGACTAAAACTTCTGAAGCTATAAGCCCAAATAAGCCTTTTCCCTTATTGAGTTGATTATCTTAGGATTTTGTTGCAGTGATGGAAAGCTAGCTAATGTACTTCCCTAGTTGGTCGGATTAGAATCCTATGGGAAGTCATTCTAGAAAGTCTAAACCAGAGATAGGAAAACGTTTATGTAATAGGCAAATAGTAAATATTTTAGGTTTTGTGGGACAGCTGCATTACAATTACTCAATTCTGTGTTAGCTTGAAAATAGTCACAAGTAATACGTTTAAAAATGGACATGGTGGTGTCCTAATAAAACTTTATTTGTAAGAATAGGTAGCAGTGATGGGTTTGATCTGTAGGCTATAGTTTGCCACCCTCTGACCTAAGCCCTGCTCCTTCAAGCGTTCTATTGATTTCGTAGCCCCCAATTCACTGTGTTACTAAACATTTCTGCTAAAATAATATGTAGAGTGGTTTCTGATTCTTGCATTGACCTCTGACTAATAGGGCTATAAATCAGTTGGGAAGGGCGAGGTTATATTGCAATAAAGTCTCTAAGTCTTTCCAAATATCAATAACTTAACAGAGAAAAAGATGATTTATCATTCACACTAAACATCAAGAGCAGGTCAGCAGAGAATACCATCCATCCCTCATCACTTTACCTCGGGCACTGGGCTGATACAGCACCTGTGAAGTACTGCTTGTTACCATGACATGGATAAAAAGAGAATGGCAGCCAGGTGTAGTGGCTCACACCTGTAATCCCAGTACTTGGGAGGCTGAGATAGGAGAATCATAGGTTTGAGGTCAGCCTCAACAACTTAGTGAGGCGAGGCCCTCAGCAACTCGGCCAGACCCTGTTTAAAAATAAAAATAAAATAGGGCTGGCAGTGTAGCTCAGAGGTTAAACTCCTCTGGATTCAATCCCCAGTAACACACACACACACACACACACACACACACACACATACACACACACACACACACATACACACACACACACGGAGCATGGAAAGTCTTACACTAGTCCTTAAAACCTCTGTTTGGAAATGACATGTGCCACGTATGTTCATTTTTCATTGACCAAACTAAGTCACACAGCCATGTCTAATGTCAAGGGGTAATGGCAATTTAAATTCAAGGGAAATAGCAATTTCACCATGTAAGAGGAAAGACAGCACCATAGAATTTTGGAAGAGTCCTGATGACTCCCAGGGGGAATCCCCAGCCTCTGTAATGGGAGGGAAATCCTGGGTCCAAGCTAGTTCAAAGATGTCCGTGGAACATTACACAGTGTTATGCCATCAATATGTTTCAATGATGTTGCAAATGCTTATTCCGTCCATTTTTTTGTTATGAATAAAGAATAGGAATCCTCAGTTTACTCAGTTGAATAATAGGAATAATGATCACAATGCCCACTTTCCTCTTACCTCTTACCTCGGAGGCGGCTTGTCTGGTGGTGTTGGTAGTGTGAAGTACTTTTGGAAGGTGCACAGGCTCTTTACTGACATTTGCCATATGGGTTCACTGACCTGAGTTCATACAGCTCTCAACAATGCCTTGTATACAGGATGAAAGCAGTTTGGAGTCTGAGAAAGTATGATTTAATCTCTGCAGAATTCCTTTAGTAGTGTTTCTCTGTCATCAGTATATTTTTATTATTGTCTTGTGAAAATAGCAACCATACTACATTTGGTTTGGGGCTCTGAAACCAAGCTGACTAAGTTTGAATTCCGTCTTTAAAACTTACTGACAGAGTGTCATTAGACATGTTACATATCCTCTTTGACTTCCATTTCTCTTCTGTCAAGTAGGTTCAGTGTGCGTAGTCACCTCTTTGGGTTGTTAAAGGTTTGAGGGAGTATATTCACGGCACTCAGCAGAACCTGATGGAGAGTAGCAGTCAAATGGTATAGCTCCTTATCCTTTTTCACCTCAGCCTCGCTTCGTGGCGTGATAGCAATGATTACAAGGTAAAATGTATGTAAACATTCTTTGGTAACTAAAACATACCACAAATGTTGCCACTAAGGAACACCCTATAAACCCAGAAAAGCTAACTGATTTCCTCATGATCAAACTGGTCTCAAAGTCACTTTCGCACTCCAAATGTGTCTCTCTTGCTCTGTTTGTTGTCCCACAACACCTCACCTCCTTCCAAATGATTGCTTTGCCACGCAGGTTCGACTCTTTTCCTTCTACGTGGCAATGGACTACTTTTATCCATCTCAGTTTCTTTCTGTTATTTTCCTCTTTGTGCCCAATTTCCCCTCTAGCATTGTTGTTCTGCTTCATTTCTCAACAGAAGGAGCTAGTTCTGGTAACACCAAGCTCATTTCTGGGAAATGTTTGTCCTCCTTCCCATTGCTCCTGGGGACTGCACACACTGAGAGGAGACGTGGGACAGAGCCCCCCAAAGAACCGACTCTACTGTCAGGGGGCTCCTGGGAAGTTTGCTCCAACTTTGAGCTGATCTGCTCTCATGCCTGGGGACTGTGCCCAGAGGGAGTTTTGCACTGAATCTCTGCAGTGGAGACTGTGTCCCTCTGATGCAGCTCACCCTCAAGAAGACAGTCGGAGGGTAAGTCACTTGGAATGGGTTTGCTCTTCAGCAAGTGACAACACGCCCAGCCCTGATGACATATCGCCATGATTTAGCCTTAGTTTTCAAGCAAGAACTTTAACAACAATGAAGCTGCTCCATACAGCTGGATCCCACCTACCAAAATACGTGATTGAGCCTATGCCTAGTGCCACCGATCCTAAGGGCATCTCACTTACTAAGTACCTACAGCCCTAAACAGAAATGTGACATTCATTTTTATCCCCTCCAAAATATTCAGGCTTAGAAGGATGGGTAAAATCAATATTTGTCTAAAAGAGGAGGATGAAATTTGTGGGTGGTTCTGTAATTTCAAGATGTGGTACAGAGGTGCTCTGAAGATGAATTGCAAATAAAAGAGCAGAAAAGAATTTCCTGAGTGTCATTTTAAAAGGCTTCATGCTAATAAGAGCCAAATTCATCCTTTGATATTTTCAAGCTTGCTGAGTAAATAACTCATAAACTTCCCATAATGATTATATGCATGCTCCTGGTGTGCTTCCAAGTCTGACCTATTTTGCAGGTTTGCATCAGAGTGTGAGAAAGCTGTGCTGAGAGCCAGCATCCCAGTGAGCTCTTCAGCTCTGTCCTCAGACCACACTAGGAGTGCCTGGGATGGGGTCTGTTTTAGGTAACTAAACTGATACCCCACCTGACATCTGCTTAAACGGTATTTTTTTTCTTGTTCTTTCCTTTGAATTTGCTTTATACCTTCTGTTTTTTCCTGTCCAGGTGAAGGGAAAGACACCAGGTATCAGATAATGCTCTTGAAATTCCTTACCTATCCCAAAAGATCTTAAAGGTGGGTGTGTCAGTCAGTTTTCCATTACTATGATAGAATACCAAGGAAAAATAACTCAAAGGAGGTAAGATTTATTTTGGTTTATAAATTTCAGAAGTTTTAGTCCATAGTCACTTGTTTCCATTGCTTTGGGCTTGTGGTGAGGCAGATGATCATGGCAGGGAGTACATGGTAGAGCAAAATTGCTCACACACAATGGCTGGGGAGCAGAGAGAGAAGAGAGAAGAAAGGAAAGAGAGGAGAATGATCTGGAGGACAAGAAGTACCCTTTGAGAACATGCCTCCAGTGACTCAAGTCCTCCAACTAGGTTCCACCCCCTAAAGTCTCCGCCACCTCCCAACAGCACCACCAGCTGGGAACCGAGCCTTCAACTCATGAGCTTTTGGGGGACATGCCAGATGCAAACTATGATAGTGGGGCATAGAAAACACCTCACTTTAATACTCTAAGGTTCCAGAGCTTGAAGTATAAAGAAGTGGAAGGCAGATAAATAAGCAGGCCTTTAAAGGTGCACATGTTATCACAGGGTGAGTTTCCAGATTCACATTCATTTCCATCTACTAAATATACACCTTGAGTTGTTTCATCATGCCATGCTGGTTGTAAGCAATGAATGAACAGACATAAAGAGATGGGGGAGGTGGGGCTACCAACAACAGTCATAATAATGGTGGCCTCAGTGACAAACCTCAAGTATATGTGCTTTTGTTTCTTAGTGGGACATTTTATGGATTCAAAGCAGCTGTGCCATTTTAATTGTGACATTTCCTCAAGGTAGCATTTTATGGGAAGCTTATTAAATTCTTTCTCATCGTAGAAATATGATGAATGTGGTTACAGTCTTCAGTTCTACTTTCTACATAGATAATAAAACACTAATATTAAACTGCAATAAAGAAAATGATGAAACGAAAATCGCCACTTAATAATCATATGACCCAGCCCATAGAAAACAGTAATTTCACAGATGGAAGGTCAAATTAATTTCAACCAAATGATTCAGTGCGAAGTAGAAGTCTGAAAACTGAATCGGCCATAATATGTTTTTACAGGATGCTTTGTTTTATTTTCAATTTTCTACACACAGTGTCCTGCTTTTACAGTAGCCAAGCTGGCAATGTGAGCTTTGGGAAAGCATGAGCTGCTTTAGTTCTCTGCTGTGGTGCTTCATAGGCATGAAGGCAAGATTTCTTTAGTTTTCAGAGTCTCTCATTTCAATTTACATTTTTGGTCATCATATTTAGAAAAATATTTTTTCCTCTTTTTTTTTGCAATACTGGGGATTGAACCCAGGGGCATTCTACCTCTGAGCTACACCCCCAGCCCTATTTTTTTTATTCTTTATTTTGAAACAGGGTCTCACTAAGTTGCGGAGGGCCTCACTAAGTAGCTGAGGCTAGCTGCAAACATGGATCCTCCGGTCTCAACCTCCCAAGTACTGGGATTACAAGCGTGCGCCACCACGCCCGGCTTTTTCCCTCATTTTAAGCTATAATGAATGAAATAACTTCTTTGACTTTTTTTTTAACAATAGGTAACATAGGACCTTCAATTCTGAAAATGGAGCTTTGGGCACAAGTATGCAAGTACACAGGAAGGGAAGGGTGGGCCTGCATGGTACTTCATGAATAGGAAAGGTGTAAATTTGTTTAGCCATTATGGAAAATAATGTGGAGGTTCCTCAGAAAATTAAAAACAGAACTACCATAAAGTTAGTATCTCAAGGTATTTGTACTCCATGATCACTGGGGCATTAATCACAATAGCCAAGATACAGAAACTTGAGTCTCCGTGGATGAAAGGGTAAATTGTGGTGTATATAATATTCTTTAGCCTTTAAAAAGAAGTAAATTCTGCCATTTGTGACAGTATGAATTAATCAGGCGGTCACTGTGCTAAATGAAATAAGGCAGACACAGAAAGAAAAGTTTTGCATGATCTCATATATAACCTCAAAAAGTCAAACTCATAGAAATAGAGAGTAGAAGGTATTTACTAAGGGCCAAGGGATTGTAGGAAATTGGCAGACACTGGTGAATGGGTACAAATTATTAAGATGAATATTTCTGGAGATCTATGCACAACACAGGACTAGAGTTAATAATCAAAGATTGTATACTTGAAAGTTGCTAAGAAGGCAGATCTCAAGTATTCTCACCACATGCACACACAGACATGCACAAAAGTAATTGCACACCCACAAACATAAATATGAGGTAATGGATATGTTAATTAGCTATATTGTGGAAGTCGTTTCACAATGTAAACATATATGTCAAGACACCACATTGTATATCTTGAATACATACAATTTTTATTTTTCAAATATACCTTAATAAAGATAAAAAATTGCTCTTCAAAATATGGTACTAAAAATTAAAAAGGCTGAGTCAGGAGGATCATAGGTTCGAGGCCAGCTCAGCAATTTAGTGAGACCCTCAGCAGCTTGGCATGACCCTGTTTCAAAATAAAAATATAAAAATATAAAAAGGGCTGGGGGTATAGCTCAAAGACAGAATGCCCCTGGGATCAATCCTTGGTACTCTGCAAATAAATAAATAAATGAATAATTGAAAAGACAAGATACAGATGGGGAAAATTATTTGAAAACAACAAAAAACATATTCAGAATATGTAATGAACTCTTAAAATGAAAAATTATTTTATTTTATTTTTTGCAGTACTGGTGATTGAACCCCAGGGGTATTCTACCTCCGAGCTATACCCCAGCCCTTATTTTATTTTTTATTTTGAAACAGGGTCTCACTAAGTTGTGGAGGGCCTCACTAAGTAGTTGAGGCTGGCTGCAAACCCAGATCCTCCTGTCTCAGCCTCCCAAGTACTGGGATTACAAGTGTGACACCATGCCTGGCTACAACTGAAAAATTAGAAGACAAATAACCCTGTAAAAATAGGCAAAAGATTTAAATAGATATTTCACAGAAAATGATGTCTGGATGGCAAATAAATATATTAAAATCTGCTCAATATCATTTGTTATTATAGAGATACAAATTAAAATCACAACCACCCATTAGGTTGGCTAGGGTGGTGAGTTAAGGAACTGAGAATGGGAGTGGGGGATTGCTAATGGGTATAGAGCTTCCTTTTAGGGGACGAGAGTGCTTAAAATTAGACTATAATGATGGGTACACAACTCTGAGAGTGTTCAAAAATATTGAATTGTACAATTTAAAGAATAAATTATATTCAATAAAGATCTTTTAAAAAGGTATATAGTCATCCATCACATGACCCAGCTGTTCTCTACCATAAAATCACCAAAAAAGGAAAACATAATCTCAAATGAAGACTTGTACATAAATGTTCATAATAGCATTATTCATAATAGTCAGATTTGGGAGTAACTCAAATGTCTATCAAAAGAAGAATGAATAAATAAATCATAGTATATTCTATTTTTTTTGGCGGTACTGGGGATTGAACCCAGGGGCATTCTACCTCCGAGCTACATCCCCAGCCCTATTTTTTATTCTTTATATTGAAACAGGGTCTCACTAAGTTGCAGAGGACCTCACTAAGAAGCTGAGGCTGGCTGTGAACCTGGATCCCCCTGTCTCAGCCTCTCAAGTACTGGGATCACAAACGTGTGCCACCACACCCGGCTATTATAGTATATTCTACAGTATATTGCTATTTAGAAAAAAAAGGAACAACTATTAATTCTGGAAATAATATGGGTGGAAATAAAAATAATTTCCTGAGTACAAAAAGCTAAAAAAATTACAGAAAATCCAACTGAAGCTTGTGTGGTGGTGCACACCTGTAATCCCAGTACTTGGGAGGCTGAGACAGGAGGATTGCAGGTTTGAGGCCAGCCTCAACAATTTTTGCGAGGCCCTCAGCAACTTAGTGAGACCCTGTTTCAAAATAAAAAATAAAAAGGGCTGGGGATGTAGCTTAGAGGTAGAATGCCCCTGGGTTCAATCCCCAGTACCCCCACCATACACACACAGTAATCTAATCAACAGTGACACAAAATATATCTGCAGATCCTGGGTACAACATGGGAGAGAAGATGCATTACAAAGGGGTTGATGATATTCTCATTTTGACTGTGGTGATGATTATAGTCTGGGGCTCTGCCTCTCCTGTGGTAAGCTTTGTGAGCAAGAGAGAAACACTTATCCTGTTAATTCACTGGGAGTAGGGGTTTCTCGTTATAGAAGTTAACCTTCCCTGATTGATACAGATATCAAAGAAGCAAAATGCATAAGAATAGATTTAGCATGAAATATATAATACTGGAAATACAGTAATTTACAATGTTTTGAGGAATATAAGGAAAAATTAAAATAAATAAATATACACTTCTCTTTCATAGAACTATTGTGATGGTATAAATTATTCATACATTAATCTTTCAATTTCTATTAAAATTAAAGTTCAACTGGAAAAGCAAATATGTACCACTATCCAGGAAATTTTTAAACAATTTTTTTTTTCTGGATCAAAAGCTATGAAAATTGGTACATACACGTATGAACGTATCACTTTGAATATCACTATGATATCTAACGACAACACACCAATACAAGTATTTTTTTTTTTTTGCGGTACCGGGGATTGAACGCAGGGGCGTTCTACCTCCGCGCTACGCCCCCGGCCCTATTTTTTATACTTTATTTTGAAACC
>PVJS01029738.1:0-24568 GCA_004027185.1 Glis glis
GAGGAGGAGGAGGAGGAAGAGGAGGAGGAGGAGGAGGAAGAAGAGGAGGAGGAGAAGGAGAAGGGAGAAAAGGGAAAAGGAAAGAGAATGGCCAAGCGGGGTGTGGCCACAGACTGCTCCTGGGTCAGCCTGCCCTGTTTTTCTGCACCTTCCAGGGGCCCCGGGCCAAGTCCTTCACGGAAGGACACACACATGTGGCTCCACTGCCTTTCCCAGTCCCGGGGGACCCGCGGGCAGCACCAGAACCTCCGCTCCAGGCCCAGCTCTTCTCCACACTGCACCTCAGTCTTCCCCCTCTGCACAGCGGGCCTGGTAATGCCCACCCTGGCTGTCCCTGTACGTGTCAGGGAATCCTGCCCCTTCTGTCCTGCCCCTGGCACCTGGGGCTCTGTCCCTTCCACCTCACTGGGCCTCAACTTCCATATCTTCAAAGAAGGACTAAAACCAGTACTTAGCACCCTGAGTTCTTGTGAGGATTAAAGGGGCTAATGCAAGGAAAGCACTCAAGTACACAGTGAGCGCTTAATAAATGTTAGCTATTATCCTTCTTATTAGTGCATTGCATGTGAATATACTGGGAGGGAACAAGTCTGAGAGACAACAGTTTTCACACTTCCATTATTAAAGACCAAAATGTGTACGCGACGCCGTCCACCCTGTGATTATACATCACGGCCCTTTGGCTTCCAGGTGACAAGAAGGGGTTTTAGAGAAGCCGGCCCTTTGATTTCCAATGTGAGTGTCTCCACCGCCCGGGCCGGAGGCCAAGGGATGCCTTCAGAAATAACTACTGAGCCCCGCTGCAGGAGGGCAGGGCAGGGCGGCCCTGCTGATAAAGGGGCGGCCTCTGAGCCAGGCTGGTGACCCTCACTTGTAATCCCAGTACTTGGGAGGCTGAGACAGGAGGATCACAGGCTCAAGGTCAGCCTCAGAAACTTAGTGGGACCCTTAGCAACTTAATGAGATCCTGTTTCAAAATAAAAGAAAAATTAAAAGGGCCGGGGGTATAGCTTGGAGGTAGAATGCCCCAGGTTCAATCCCCAGTACCAATAACAATAAAATAATAATAATAATAATAATGATAATAATATAATGATGATGATGATGATGAGTGGCCTCAGAGCACACCCGGGCATTTCTGTTCTTTCCAGCAGTTCAGCTCTTCCTGCTTCTGGGCTTTCTCTGGCTTTCCCAGTTGCTTCAGCCAAGACCCCCTTCATCTAGATTTACCCCTGGGGTCTTGGGGAGGTCTTGGCGGCACCCCCTTCTCCCTTCCCCCTGGGTGCTTTCCTAGAAGCAATGACCCCCCTGAAGTGGCCTCATCCACCCTGACCACCAACCGCAAGCTCTCGGGCCTCTTCTGTCCTGTCCCCTGCAGGGACGCGCCTCGCAAGACGCTTGTTGATGGAACCCTGCATCCCACTTAGGGGACACAAAGCCCAGTCCCCCTGGGGTCTTGCCCCCATGCCTCTGGTCCTAGAGCCACTTTCCACAGCTCCTCCTTTTACTCTGATAAGTGGCTGGGTTGCAGATAAAAACTTGCACTGTTTTGACAAGAGGTGACACAATTCAGCAGTGAGGAGCCAGAAAGTTCTAGAATCAGACCAACCTTGGTATCTATCTCCGACTGTTACTTCCTGCTATGTAATCCTCAAAAGCCATGGCCCTCTCTGATCAACCCATCCTCACGGAGAATGAGAGTCAGAGGGTGTATAAACACTTCACCCTTGGTACATAGGAGACATTCGATACGTGCTAATAATAATGTTATTTGTCCTCTGGAAACAGACAGCTGGTTTCACCACCTGCTAGTTATGTGACCATGTTAATTTATCCTCTCTGCCATGTTCTTATCTTTAAGATGAGAAGATTCTTAAGATCACAGTGTTACTGTGAGAACTAACTATCATCCAGATAAAGTACCGTGCCCTGGGCATTCTGAGCACGCAATAAGTAGCAGGGTGGGTGGGTGGGTGGGTTGGCTGGTTGGTTGGTTGGTGCTGGGGATTGAACCTGGGCCTCATACATGTTAAGCACACACTCTACCACTACACTACACCCACAGCCCCATACAAGCACTTATTAATGTCCATTAATAATGTCGCCATTCCTCCTAAATTCATAAGCTGTCTAAAGGCAGGAACTGTGTACTCACTTCTATATTCCTGACACTAAATGTCTGGCACATTCTTCTCAATGGGCAAGAAGGAGGGGGCCTGTTGGTGAGGTGACCCCCGGCTCCCCACCATCGGGCTCAATTTCCAATTCGGAAGAGGACATGTAGATGGGGTACAGGAAGGCGTGCGGCTGGGGCTGGCTGCACAGCACCACAAAGGTGGAAAGAGAGCGTGCTGGGAGGGCGGAGGGTTGACAGATGGCCGAATCCCCAGCTGCTCACACACCTACTGGTGAGAGGGGGAGGCTTGTGAAATGTTAGGGATGAGTCAACTCTCTCTTAGACAACAAGAGCAACAAGGAAGACAGCGAGGGAGAGGGGAATAAACAGGGCGTGGGTGCAGGAGAGAAAGAGGCACCGGAGCCCACTGGGGGAAACTTAACCCTTTAGGAGTGGGGTGGGGAGGGGCGGTGTGATCTGTTCCAGCCCCCCCCAGGCTCACTTCACACAGGACCTGTCCGTTTCACCGGCTGTCATATGTCAGCACCGTTAACTGCTTCTATCTGAATTTAGCAACTTAGCACAGTGTGCTGCACAACTGCTCGGATGGCCCAGTGCTTTGACTAAACGCAAAGGAAGTCCCTTTTGCAATCGTCCCCTCCCTACAACTGTAAAATAAGATTAGGAGGCAGAATCAAGGGGGCTACCCTGAGTGCTGACCTCTGGCACACTGGGGTCACCGGCACCACCCCACCCCACCTGCACCTCCTTCCCCCTCAGTGCCATGACCGATCCCCGCCGTGGCCCCTTGAGCTGGGGCAGATGGGTAAGGTGCAGCCCGGGAACCCTGAAGACAGCCCATAATTTGGAGCCTGAATTCCTGGCCTGCAATCTCCCCACTTCCTTATGCGCTTATCTCGGGCTCAATGATTCGGTTTCCTATCATCCCAGCCATCTCTGTGGCCAACGGAGCACTTCCTCTGTTCTGAGAATAACTGCTCAGAATGAGAAATTGAGAACATAAGGGAACCGGTTTGTAAGTGCCCTGTCCACAATTCCGGATGGTTGTGCCCTTAAACAAACTCAATGGTTATATGTGTTGTGTGCCTTTTAAATGCAGGATATAAAACATTCTGGAAAAACTGCAGGGTCTCATAAACTGAGCTCTAGTCACTGATGTGGTGAATCCAGAAGGATTCTCTATCCCTAGACTTTCTTCCACCAAAATAACCACATAGAGAAATTTGTCTAATTCTGTTTTACAAGCTAGTAGTGTGACTTACGTGTGCGGCGGTCGGAGTAGATGATTAGACTCCAATCCCGGCTCTGCCACAGCCTGGCTCTGTGACCTAGGCCTCTGACCCCCTTACGCCCCAGTTTTCTAACCTGTGAAATGGGGGTGATAATAGTAATGCTTACCCTCTCTGCCTCTCTGCTGCGTGAGGACTAATGAGTATACGGGAGGCTCTTTAGGAGAGAGCCCGGCACACTCAGGGACTTTATTCAACAAGTATTTACTTAATAAATGTAGCCACAACCAAAAGACAGCCCTGCCTTCGAGAGCAACTGGCCTACTTTCAAAGATCTCCAAGGGCAGGTTTCAACTTTTATTTTAGAAGTGGAGAGGCATATAAAATGGTTAAGAGTGTGGACTATAAAACCACATTGCCTGGGCCTCGATCCCACCTCTCTTTCACTATGACCTTAGACAAGTTGCTTAATCTCTCTGAGTTCTACTTTCCTTCTCTGTAAAATGGAGATAATATTGCCTTCACACTTGAGAGAGCTAAATGCACATCACATAGTAAAGAATAGCACAGTAGGACTGCGACTGTCCTTGCTGCTGTCACTATATCTTCAGAAGAGGTCCCAGCAGCAGCTCTAGGGTCACATTTGTAAACATATCAAAGACGCTATCAGAAGTCCCAAGAAACAACTCTGCAGTCAGCCATCCTTGTCCCGTCTCAGCTCTGTCAGAAGATGCTGGCTTACTGTCCATCAGTGAATGGGTAGCAAGTAGAATTTAATTAAAATTGGCCAGGGTTGCTGCTCCAGCCCTAAGTCCCTGTCCCGTGACAAGGCTGAGGGCTGAGGGAACAGACAGAGGAGCCGTTGCAAAGACAGCAAGAGGGAGGCCAACTGGCCCAGCATCTCTGCTGGCCCATGCCCTGGAAGCTACCGGATGACAGAGCACGGACACACCACAGCAGCAGAGGAGCCAGAGTCCTCTTCCAGGCAAAGTAGCAAACCAGGCACGAGGCCGGGGGGCAAGAAACCTTAGCAGCCTGGCCCCGGGACCCAGCCCGGCCCTCTGACTCCCAGCACAGAAAGGCAACAGGTACACTGGTCCTTCCCCACGGTCACCTGCCCTGAGAAACCACAAATGTGAGAACAAGTTTGGCTGCTGTCTTAGTTCATTCCTGCTGCTATAACAAAATACCTTGGAATGGGCACTTTATTTATTTTTATTTATTTATTTATTTATTTATTTATTTATTTATTTATTGTGGTACTGGGGATTGAACTCAGGAGCATTCTACCTCCCTGCCCTATTTTCTTTTTATTTTTTGAAACAGGGTCTCACTAAGTTGATGAGTCTCCCTATTTGCTGAGGCTGTCCTTGAACCTGCAATCCTCCTGTTTCAGCCTCCCCCAAGTACTGGGATTACAAGTATACACCACCATGCCCAGCTAGAATGAGTACTTTATAAACCTTAGAAATCTATGGCTCAGGGCTCTGAAGTCCAAGATCAAGGTGCCAGCAGATCAGCGTGGCGAGGGGCCTGCTCCTCACAGATGCACTTCCTGTGTGCTCACACGGTGGAGGAGGCCAACAGGCTCCCCCGGCCTCTTTTATAAGGGTGTTAATCTATTCATGAGCACGGAGCCCTAGAGACCTAATCGCCTCCCAAAGACCCTACCTCTTAACACTACTGCATTAGAGGTGAGCTGTCAACATGTGAATCTCAGGGAGACACCAACATCCAGGCCATAGGAGCCTCTAAACCTTCTACACAGCTCATGGAGCAAGTCAAGCCCCATGTGGGCCTGAACCCCGCTCTACACAGCCAGACCTGCGGCAAAAGTACGGGAAGAGGGCTCGGGCCCAAGGGGGCCAGGAACATCTCAATAGCAGACGGGGTGTTTCATCAGGAGTGAAATTGGGGGAGAACTTCTCGGAAGAGAGAATTGTATCTTAAAGGACACAAGAAATGGAAGAGTGGCAGGAGAGGAAGACGATGACGCAAACCCACCCACCCAGGGAACATTTTTTTACCCCCAAAGAAACCAATCATTTGAAACACATCTTTCTCTACCTTTCACAAAAAGCTTACATTTCTGCCCAATCTGGTTGAATCTGGAAGGTATCCTGTGACTGCCCCCTCCATGCCCACCTAAAAATGCCCTGACTTTCAGCTGTCCCTAACCTCGGACTCATTTTGCCTCTTCCTGGTGATACGGAACCAGCTGACCCCTGCAGCTCAAGTTCCCAAAGATTCTTGCAGCTTTAACTTGGCCGGCTTAAGTAGCTGTATTTTATCTGTGTGATGGACATTTCCTTCTTTAGAGACAGCGGCAAGTTTTGCAAATTGGTCCTGATGGAGAAGCTCTGATTTATAGGTCTGTCTGGGGGAGAAAAAGAAAAACTTCAAATATATAGACATTTCACAGGAAATTTCCCCCATACCTTTAAATCAGAGCTTCTCCATCAAGAAAAATCTGCAAAACTTGCTTCTATTACCTTTATATAGTATGTGCATGGACATATATATATATATATATATATATATATATATATATATATAAAATTAACCCACCCAACAAGAATACCTGCTTTGAGCTAAATGCTTAAGGCTCTGGGTCTCAATTTTGATAACTGTAGAGGAATAAACTTTCTCAGGCTTGGGCCCTCTGGGGAAAGGATTCAAAGTTCCATTTTGGTTCATCATGAAGATCTATTAGCGGGGATCCATTAGTGATGCCTGCTGTGGTCACACTAAGGAGAAATGAAAGATGCCAGTCTGCTGGTTCCTGGACCTGCTCAAAAGACCCTCCTGATAGTTCTACAATCCTGAATAATTAGCTGAGTCCCAAACGGAGGGTAATTAGAATCTCTGAAGGCTTATAAGATGGAATGTTCTGGGCACTGAGTTCTAAAGGGGTTGGAGGAGTGCCTTTGCTGCGCGTGGAGGTAAAGCGCAGTTGGTGTTGAGCAGCTCTCTTGGAGCCCGCTCTCACAGGCTCCCTGCCAGCCCTGCCAGCCTTGGGCCCACAGGTGGCCATCATGACAGCTCTCCTCCACCAGGGCCCGGCAGGCTGAGGAATGATTTCCCAGCAGGAGAAACCCAGCATTTTTATGCAGCTGTTGAGTCACAATAATAACATCTGGGAGAGTCTGAAATTATTTCCGTTATGAGTAGTTTTCGTTTTATACACAAATCCCTTCCATGCAACTTTTAAAAAAGGAAAGAGAAAGGAGAATTTCACACAAGGGACAGTAATGACTTCTATAGCATTTGAGATAGGGCTTGGGGTGGGGGAGCAGAGGAAGAAGTAATTTATGGGGACTAGGAAGCCTCAAAAGCTACCTGTGAGGAATAGTCTAGATTCCCTCATAGGGGGGACACTGAGACTTGAAGCCATGATGTTAACCCTACACAAAAATGACAGGACCAGGGAACGGCTTCAAGCGCTTGTTCTTTCTACATTGCAGTGGGCTGGGGTGGGCAGGGACAGAATATCTAGAACGTTGTCAGGCCCTGGGAAGTGGAGTCAAATGAAGATGCAAGCCCAGTGAGGCAGTGCATCCCTGTAATACCAGGGACTTGGGAGGCTGAGACAGGAGGATCACAGGTTCTAGGACAGCCTCAGCAATTTAGAGAGACCCTCAGCAGCTTAGCAGGACCCTGTTTCAAAAATAAAAAGGGCTGGGGGAGTAGTTTAGAGGTAGAATGCCCCAGGGTTCAATCCCCAGTACCACACACACACACACACACACACACACACACACACACACACATTATGCAAAGGGACATGAGTGTGGTCTCCACACTGCCTGCTCAAACTCTTCAGAGAACCCTGGTGAACGCAGCATGCACAGCCCAGAGACATGTTTCAGCTGCTCCAGAAAAAAAAATTAGTATGCCGTGTTCCTTCATCTCTAAGGCGTGATCCAGAAGCCTGCCTGGTCTCAAGGGACCGCTGAGCAGAACAAGGTGCCTGCTGCAGCGTGCTCGACCGGCCGAGCTGGCGACGCCCAGCCGCACGGCTCCCTGGGATCTTCTCGCCCTCCTGCAGCAGGTCTGTCCCCCGGCCCCTGCAGACTGCTCAAATAGCGATGGCTTCCTGAGGCACAGGCTAATACACACGCAGACTATTTACAAAGCCCTAGAAAACTTGGAGGCGGCCCAGGGGGTCTCTAGGGTCCCTTCCAGGAGGAGACCTCTCCTACTGGTTTCTACTCCTACCACCATCTGCCACCCAGAAGCCCATGGGTCCCCTCCACTGGAGTCACCCCTTGGGTGAAAAGGCAAATATTGGGGGAAAATAACATACTGGCAAACGATCATGCTCCCACCCTGGACAATCCCATCCTAGGCAGCCATGGGGGGGGAAATAGCTTGGATTTGACAGGGTTTAATGTGGGGAGGGGACCAGGCTCCAAAAGCTTTGAGCTCGAGGCCACAAAGAAGAGCATCACACCAGCAGCAGAGGAACTTTTTTGCACACCTGCTATACACTTGGTGCTTAATTCGGGCTTCAGAAGTACTATCTCATTTAATCCTCTCAACAACACTAGGAGGTAAATACTATTACCTTGGCCCTATAGATAAGCAGTTGGAGGAGAGAGATGAAGCGACTTGCCCGAGGCAGCACTGCATTCATTCACTGGCTCAACATGTGTTTATGTCACATGTGGCTCGGGCACTGTCCCAGATAGGGAGCCCCGGAGTGGCAGAGCTGGGACTCATGTCCAAGCTTTCAGACTCCAGGGTCTATGGAGGCTGCTGTAGTGCCCCCGATGGCTGACCCCCAAAGGGAGACATGAAGAAGTGTTTGCTGAACTATCAAGACACGTGGAGGAGGCCCAGCAGGGAAGGCAGGCCCCTGCCCACTCTGGGGTGCACTTGTCCTTGGAGCTACAAGAAGGAGGGGAGGCCAGAGGTAGACAGGGCCCTGTAGTGCTCCTGGAAGGCAGGGAAGGGGTTCACCTTGCCCTCTATTCCTCCTCAATGTCTCGACTAGTAGATCTTAGATAGCATATTCCAGAACTGCTCACAGGGTAATCAGGAGCTGGCTATGAAGCCAAAATACCAACTCAGTACCCGGTGAGAACTGTGCACCAAGGACGCATTCCAGAGCCAGGCAGGGCCAGCCCTATATCCCTCCCAACCCGGGGTCCCCAGCACAGCCACAGAGAGCCCTCCCGTGTGCGCCGAAAGCCACCAAGAGCAGAGCATCCACAGCCACTGCCACCAAATCCAAAACCAGATGCCAGTTCCTACTAGGCCATACTGTGTCGTGTTGGTTTATCTACTGTCACCTAATCATGGAATAAGTCACAGCTAGAACAAGTTACAGTTATATTTTGTTTTGCTTTTGCAGTACTGGGGTTTGAACCCAGGGGCGTTCTACCTCTGAGCAATACCCCCAGCACTATTTTTTATTCTTTATTTTGAAACAGGATCTCACTAAGTTGCGGAGGGCCTCACTAAGTAGCTGAGGCTGGCCGCGAACCTGGATCCTCTAGTCTCAGCCTCCCAAGTACTGGGATTACGAGCGTGCGCCACCACGCCCGGCTTAAAGTTACACTTATGGCAGGAACAGCTACGCTGATGATTGAAGAATCTTGCTTCAGCTGAGAGGGTAAACAGAAAGTCTTCACGCTTCCAGTATGACCCAGTAAACATAAAGATGAATAAAGAAGACCAAGCACCCGACCTTTCTCAGGAGCCCCATGAGGGGTATGGAAGAGGCTGTCACAGAAGGGATAACAACTAATACTTCGTGCACTTCATGTTGGACTTTTGTGCTACTGACTCACTGAAACTACAAAATGACCCTCTATGAGGTGGGTTCTCTAACTATTGTACCTATTTTACAGATGGGGAAACTGAGGCACTGAGTGACACAAGTATACAGTAGAGAGCCAAAAACACCTGTCTAGCCCTTCTGTGCTTCAAGAAGGTGCCAAGAGGCAGGCAAGTGCTCAGTTGTCACGAGTTGTCCCTTCTGTTGCCCAATGGAGATGTGAGAATTCACAAAGCAACATCCCTCCTCAAACACCTGGCCCTGACACGGCATGGCTGCATGACTCCGGCAGGCCAGGGACCCTCTCTGATCCTCTGTGACGAAGGATTGGATTCTGGAATACCAAAGCCTCCCTGAGCTTTAATATCATGCAGCTAACGCAGGACACAGAGCCCTCACTGAATGATTCTGATATCACTAGGAATAGGTGAAACTTACCGGAATTCTAAACACTCTAAGCCTGATGGATTTGCAGTCACAGGACGGCAGCCGCTGGGGCGGAGGAGGCTGTAGAATTCTCTGGGCTGGGGGCACCCTCCAGGCCAAGGAGGCTCTGGCCTCTCGCTCAGGCCTGCGCTGCCTGGGGTTCAGAGCAATGTGGTGCGGGGAGGGGGAGACAGCACTGGAGGTGGCTTGGTTTGCTTTGTTCTACAGTGCTGCAGGCGACCCCTGAGGGCAGCAGCGAGCCTGAATCCCAGGGACACTTGTTTTATTTCCAAATCACATTCGTCCACCTGAGGCCAGGCCTCCCAGTGCTGTCACTCAGCCTCTGTGGGACCAAGGCCTCTCACACCAGCCTGGGCAGCCACCAGCCCCAACGCCCATTTCCACCAGTAGATTCCATTCTGTGTGATGGCAACATTGCCAGGAAAGCTACTCACCAGAGCACTAGTGTCACCCTCTGCCTCCCCCAGCCACGAAAGGGGCAGAAGAGGGACCAGACATCTCAGGGCAGAAAAACCAACAGAGCGGGCAGTGTGAGGTACTGAGAGCAACTGGTCTCCAGTCCGACATTCCAAGTTCAAATCTTTCCTCTGACTTCTCTGATCCTCAGTCTCCCCATCATTGTGTGTGTGTGTGTGTGTGTGTGTGTGTGTGTGTGTGTGTGTGGTACTGGGGACTGAACCCAGGGTCATTCCACCTCTGACCTATCCCAACCCTATTTTTTTTTATTCTTTATTTTGAAACAGGGTCTCACTAAGTTGCAAAGGGCCTCACTAAGTAACTGAGGCTGGCCGCAAACCTGCGATCCTCCTGTCTCAGCCTCCCAAGTGGCTGAGATTACAGGCATGCGCCATCATACCCAGCTCAGTCTCCCCATCTTAAAAATGAGCCTTCTAAGCCAGGCGTCGTGGCACATGCCTGTAATCCTAGTACTTGAGGGGCTGAGAAAGGAGGATCACCGGTTCAAGGCCAGCCTGAACAACTTCGTGAGGGTCAGCCTGAGGAACTTAGTGAGGCCCTCCACAACTTAGTGAGACCCTGTTTCAAAATAAAAATAAGCCAGGCGTGGTGGCACATGCTCGTAATCCCAGTACTTGGGAGGCTGAGACAGGAGGATCGCAGGTTCGCGGCCAGCCTCAGCTACTTAGTGAGGCCCTCCGCAACTTAGCGATACCCTGTTTCAAAAATAAAAAAAAAATAGGACTGGGGGTATTGCTCAGAGGTAGAATGCCCCTGGGTTCAATTCCCAGTACCACAAAATAAATAAATAAATAAATAAATAAATAAATAAATAAATAAATATAAAATAGGGTTGGGTATGTAGCTCAGAGGTAGAAGGCCTCTGGGTTCAATTCCCAGTACCACAAGAAAAAAAAAGAAAAGAACCTTCTAATGGGACTTACCTAATAAGATTATAGCAAAGACTAACTGGAAATAGCGTATGGAAAGCCCTTAGCAGAGGGGTTGGCCCAGAGCAAGTATTCAATAACAGTAACAATAATACAGGAAATACAGGGAATCGTTTTCAATTAGACTCCAGCAGAGTCAAATCATTTCCAACTGAAGCTGTGGGTCACCCCTGAACCATTTCTATTTCAAGGTTCGGAAATAGCTTTTATTTTGCTGTAGCAGAGACCTGACTTGTTCCCTCAAACTTAATCCTACCTTTTTATAGAAAGTGAGTCAGGCCCATCATGGTAGTGCACACCTGTAATCCCAGTACTTGGGAGGCTGAGACAGGAGGATTGCAGATTCAAGGACAGCCTCAGCAACTTACTGAGGCCCTCAGCAATGTAGTGAGACCCTGTTTCAAAATAAAATAGGGCTGGGGATGTAGCTTGGAGGTAGAATGTCCCTGGGTTCAAACCCCAGTACCAAAAAAAAAAAAAAAAAAGGAAAAAGGAAAGTGAATCAGACATCTAGAATAAAGACTAGACTTCTTAGCTTCCCCAGTAGGGAAACGCAGGTCACATGACCAGTTCTGGCCAATGGGACGTGAGCACACCTGCCCTTTGCCCCGGAGGGGATAAGGATGTGCTGGAGAGCCACTGGGGCCACATGGATGAGAGGGTCAACACTCTAGGGAGGAAAGATAAAGGACCTGGGCCTCTGACACCATGGAGCTGCCACATGCGCCATGTCAGAGCTGTCTGGTGTGAGATGAACTTCCAGCTTCAGGAAGCCATTGTTACACGGGGCTGTGCACTAGGACCTAACACACTCACACTGTTCCCTCTGATCCTCACAAGTACCAGGTGAGGCGGGTAAAATGACCCTACTCATCTCACAGACAGGGAGAAGCACCGTGGGGAAGCGAAGTGGCCAGGCCAAAGCCAAGCCCTCCCAAGTGGCTGAGCTAACGTTCCGCCTCCAATTTCAGGGCTCTTCTCCCTGGATGAGCCACTTCTGTGTCACACTGTGTCCCCTGGGCACACGGCTGACCACCGCAGAATTTAATTCACAACAAACCCAATGAGCACCGTGGTGTTCTGCTAAGTCCAAGAGACACAAATGCACACAGTATGTGGCGCCCATCTTCAAGAAACTGTCGCATAGAGGGGTTTACAGTGTAGGACGCAGTAGTGATGGTGTACAAGAGGTTTTCAAATTCGTTGTGGATAAGCAGGGCAAGGACGTGGGCTGTAGGAACTGAGCCAGTGGAGGTGACATGACTAATCCACGATCACTCAGGGAAGAGGGAGCACTGGAACTAGAACCCTCATCTCCCAGGCCGCACGTTCCACTACCCAAGTATAAAGCCCCGTAAAGTATGGGTGTCGCCTGCTGGGACATGACCACCTGTCCCCATCCCTACCTTTAGAAGCCTCCCTGTGCTGATCCATGTTCCGGAGCTTTATCCATCAAGTTCACCCCACCTAAGACTGAAATCCTAGAAGGGACCATGAGCTCTACTAAGGGCTCCACCAAACCTGCCCAATGTTCCGCCATATTGAATTCCGAGGTCAGCTATAAAGGCAGACTTCTCTATAGATGAGCAGAGGGTCGACTGAAAATACTGTAATAATCTCTATCTATCTACGGTTGGAGACTAATATTAATACAGCTGCCTATTTTTTCAGTTTCCTCTAGGCTCTTGGTCTAAGTCAATACTAATCTGCATTATAATCAATTAAACACCCAACCTTGACCATTAAGACCCTACATGATCAAACCCTCACCTACCCCCCCAGTGCAGTCCGGGCCACCAGTCCTCCAGCACGCCAAGCTCTCTCCCAGCTCTGAGGCTTCGTCCTTGGCATTCCTTCTGCCACAAACACTCTTGCCTTACAACTTCACATTCCTTACGTCTCTGCTCAAAAGTTACCACTTCAGAGAGATGCCTTCCTCAGTCATCCCTTCCAAAACAGCCTTCCCATTCCGTCACTGTCTGTTCTCTAATCCTGCTTTAATGGCATTCTTCATCACCCAATTGCATGATCTGCCAGGAATGTGTTCACTACCGCTGCAGTGTTCCTACCACAAGGGGAACTCGCAGGAGCAGGGACTTTCTCTGTTTAGTTTAGTGCCATAGCCTGAGTACCAGGAAAGGTGTGGGGCACATAACAGGTTCTCAGAAAGCGCTTGCAAAATGAGCAGATGAGTCGATTCATGTTATATATCCTAGGTGCCAAATATTGTGCCCAGCTCTGAGGATACAGAGATTTAAGAACAAACACAGAAACAAAAACACAAAGTAATATTCCTGTCCTTGAGTGCAAAGCTTAGAGAGGGAGCTCTCTAGAGAGGTTTCCACACTCAGAATCGCGAGTCACCATAGTGGTCAGCAGCGCCCCAGGCCCGCCCCGATGCTCGGTCCTGGGGAACCACAAGCTCCTGCCTCCAGGTGAGGGCGAAAGTCTGTAGGACGCGGCCCTGCCCTGGGGAGCCTGCCGCCAGGCGCCGGTTCCACACCAGCCCCTTGGAGAATGGAACAGCTCGTTATGACAAGTCCATGACTAACCTGCTTATAGGGAAAGTAGTCACCCACACAGAAGCTTAAAATCATTTTTGAAAAGTCGCTATTAGAGATGTTCCTGGTGCCTGAGGGCTTGGAATTAAGAATCTCTATCTAAAGAGACAGAATGATAATAGCACAATAGAATTGATTTCATACATCTGGGAGGGGAGAGGGAAGGGAAGGGGCAGGCATGAGAGCACCCAGTTTGCAAGAACTGGCACAATTCACACAATTCAGGGTAGCTATATCCAGAGAATGAGGAGCCCACGACCCCTCCATCGGTGCCTTAAAGCACCAAGCCGGTGGCGCAAGCCTATAATCCCAGTAGTTGGGAGGCGGAGAGAAGAGGATGGCAGGTTCGAGGCCAACATGTGGTAACTTAGTGAGACTCTACTTTTAAATAAAAAAATAATAAAAAGAGCTGGGGGGTGCAGCTCAGAGATAGAACACCCCTAGGTTCAATCCCCAGTACCACACACACATGCTCACATGCCGACATCAAGACAGGCACAGCGGAGGGGACAAGGTGGGGACTCGGGAAGCGAAGCACAGGCCAGGGCTTGGTCTCAAGAAGTCTCTTTTGTGTGAAGTCACTAACAGAAGCAAGGGTGTCCAGGGACCCACCCTGGTGTGCCCCTCAGCTGAGACACGTCAGCCCTTCCCTGTGTTTGTGAGGCTGCCGGGGAAGGCGGGGAGGCAGGGGCGCTGTGTGAAAGCCGAGGCAGAGACACCCCCTGGGAAATAACTGCACACCTCCGTGAGCTCTGGACAGGAGCTGCCGCCCCCGCCAGGGAAGGTCCTAGGCACGTTAAAGCCAGTCCTGCCGTGGCTGCGATGCACCTACGCTCAGAACCAGCCCTGGGCCTCCACACGCCTACAACGCCCTCCCTACCATCTTCCCGCCTACTTCCTCCCTCCAAGTCAGACTGATAAGGTAGAATAGAAGAAATAAAATTTTAGGTAGAAAGGAGACAAGATGGGAAGGGAAGAAGAATACAATTAAAAATCTAAAGTCCTAAGCTTGCCTTACAGGCTTGCTTGGGACATGCCCAAAAAGGCAAGATCCGTATCTTTAAGAACACAATGGGCTAGCTTCACATCCGAAGTTCCTGAGGAGATTAGCTTTGGAAGAGAAAGAATTTCACCTTCCACCAGAACTCCAAAAGATCACACCTGTTGTTAAAAAGCCTTACACTCAGCTAGCCACCCATTGGCCATCAGACTCTGGTCTCCACTTGTCTCTGCTCCCAGAAGACCTGTCTGGAGGGAATCCACATCTTCTGCCTGTGGAAAAACTTCAAAGAAAGGAGGCATTTTCCCGCAGAGTACCTCTAGCCAACCCCCTCCCCATTTCCAGTGCCTATAAAAAGAGACTGCAAGAATTCGGGGCTGCTGCTCTCACATCTTGAGGTGGCCCGCGTTTCCCTGAACGTGTTTCCCTTTTCCTTGAATTAAACCTCTATCTTTTCTCTGACTGGCGCGTGTTGAAGGGACTGGGCCCTGAGGTGAGTTTCCCCTTCCCAGGCCGGAGAACTACTCAGGACTCTCCACGGAGCTATCGAGCTCAGCCTGACAAGACCAACCTCCCCCAGGAAGCCATCCCTGACCACTGCAGCCAACGCTGATGTACAATCCCAGAAACCCTGGGATGACAGAGCCAGAGGAGGCTCCGAGTGAAACTGGTCCAATTCCCACATTGTATGAGAGAAAAACCAAGAGTCGCTGAGATGCTGCGACCTGACTCCCACGCCGCTCTTGCTCTCTGCCCCTTCCAGGGACAACCTCCTCCACTCTTGGCTCTCCCCATTTATTCCACAGATGTTCCCTCCTCTCCCTTCCACTTAAATTCCTCTCCAGTTGCCCTTGCCTGGCTCGCCCTTCCAGCAGTGGTTCGGTCTAGGCCCTCCTCATCTCCCCTGGGTGATTACAAAAGACCCACCACGGCCCCAGTCCCTTCTTGTCTCTGCCCCACACATCCTCCTCCTAGCTCCCACCATGCAAGCCTGACCTGCACCTCCACTTCGTATCCCTCTATTGCTCCCTAATGTCTAGTCTAGGATCAAGATCCAAGGTCCTCAGCAAGACCTAGAAGGACTCCAGGACCTGGCCTCTCCAGCCACAGGGACCCAGCTAACGATGAGCAGAAAGGAGCCCAGAGAGGCAGACAGCCACAAAAGCAAGTCCATAGGCAGGTGTGGTGGCACACACCTGTAATCTCAGTACTTGGGAGGCTGAGACAGGAGGATCACAGGTTTGAGGTCAGCCTCAGCAACTTAGCGAGACCCTCAGCAACTTAGCCAGTCCCTGTTTCAAAATAAAAAATAAAAAGGGCTGGGGGTGTAGCCCCTGAGTTCAATCCCCAGTACCAAAAAGCAAACAAACAAAAAAAGGAGTCCACTTTCCTTCTGCCCCACCCTCCTCTGCCCACCTTTAGAGCCACACCCACTGTTAGGGGCTGAACTGTGTCCCCAGGAAGGTGTGTCCCAGCCCTACCTGACTGGGAGCTGTGAGTGTGACCTTATTTGGAAACAGGGTCTTTGTAAGTTAAGATAGCACCATGCTAGAGTAGGTGGACCCCGATTTAATGACTGGTGTCTTTTCAGGAGAGGAAAATGTGGATACAGAGACATCCACAGCAGGAAGATGACGCGAAGACAACACGCTGGGGAAGAGGCCACATGAAGATGGAGGCCAAGCAAGGAGGACACGTCTACCAGCCAAGGCACAAGGAGGACGGCCAGCAACCAGCAGAGACAGGGAAAAGATGCTCCCTGGGGCCTCCAGAAGGAATCAAACCTTTGATGTGAGCCTCTGGCCTCTGGAACCTGGAGAGAGACATTCTGTGGTTTCAAGCCACCCGGCTGGTGGTGAATTGGAAAGCTCCTCCCCCTCCTCCAACCTCTCAGCTGATGGAAGGGGAAAGGGTTCACATCATAGCTCCACTGCTTTTCAGCTGAGTCACCTGAAATAGGTCTCTTCAAGTCTCCGAGTCTCAGTTTCTCCTCTGTAGAATGGGGCACTGCGCTATTTCTGGTGTTAGAAATAATACATGCAACTAACTTACACAGACCAGAAGGTAAACAAGGGTGAGGTGCTGCAATCAGTAGGCCAGCTCTTCCTGGAAGGTCTTTCTTGTCCTTCCAAAGCCCATCCTGGAACGGCCTTGGGGGAGTGCTTGGCCTCTGATTTTGGGAGAGTTTCCCCACCCCCACCCCCCAGTAACAACCCCCCCCCAGGGCAGGCATGTCCCTTTCCTGCCCCCTGGACGCTTGCCCAACCAGCAGCTGGGGGTTGGGCTCACCTAGACTTCCTTTGTAAACCTGCCTGTTGCTTTTAAGGCCGGCCCCTTGCCGCCCCATCTGCCTGAGGCAAGCTGTTTAATGGAGGGAGAGTTGGCTCCGGGGAAGACAGTGAACGTTAATGCTTCCAACACAGCAGTCAGACAGAACCCAGCCTCCAGGCATGACCACGAGGGGCCTAGAAATGGTGCAGCCAGACCCCCTCCTGTGTGACTCAGGATGGGTGACTCATCCAAGGTCCCACAGCTGGTGGCAGTTAGTTTCAAAACTAGAATCAGTTATCACTCCAAGCCTTTAATAAAAGTGAAGAATACACAGACAGGAAGTGAGGGGCAAAGAGAAGGGAGGAGAGGTGTGTGCCTCCTGCCTAGGGGATGAGTGGAAGATTCCTCCCTGGTCACTCCAGAGGAGAGACACTGAGCCCACAGGTCTGAAAGGTGAAACCCTGCTACAATAACAGATTTCCTCTCCTATGAGTCAGTGCTTCCTTAACCTGCTAGTCTTCATTTCCCACTCTTTCCATAAAGACTTTTTCATGGCACCCACAAAATCAGGGACAATGGTCCCGACATGGCACCCACCCCCAGAGATCAAGCCGCAAGGTGTGCACAGCCTCGGTTACTACCTGTCTCCGTAACGTGGCTGGGATCAGAGCTCCCCGTCCTGTGTGCTTTGCATTAACAAAAACTGTGGGGGTGAACTTGAGAAAGCCCATGATGACACTAGACAGCATGTACCAACAGAGCACTGAATGAACAAAGAATGAACAAATGACTGGGGGAGCGGATGAATGAAATAGACAGTTCTGACTATAAGTTCAGAAACTGTATCTTCTAGTAACTTAGTTATTTACCTCCCCACCAACCCCACAGCAGCCTCAAGTTCCTCTTTCTCCTGATTCTAGACAGAAAAACAATACCAATGATGTTGATTGGCTCTGGGTTTGCATTAGCTTGTTTTCTGTTGCTATGACAAAATAGCTGAAGCTGAATACTTTATAAAGAAAAGAGGTTTGTTTAGCTCAGAGTTTTGGAGGCTGAAAGTTCAAGGTCAGGTGGCCCCCACGTGTTTGGCCTCTGGTGAGGGCCTCCTGACAGATGGCATCGGAATGGCAGATGGCATCGCAATGGTGGCAGCACATGGAAGCCAGCATGCTTGCTCTGTCTCGCCACGTGATGCCCTCCCTCCCCCACATTATGATGCAGCATGAGGCTCTTACCAGAAGCTGAGTACGTGCCAGCACCATGCTGTTGGACTCCCCCGCCTCCAGGACCACGAGCCAAATACTTCTATTCTCTATAAATTACCCTGTCTCGGGCATTTTGTTAGAGCAACAGAAAATAGACGAAGACAGAGAGAGACAGATAAGAGATACAATTCAAGAGCTCAGAGATGATCTTCTAATAGCTAAAACAGGGATGGGGGGAGTAGGGGAGGAAGAAGCTACTTTAAATTGGAGAATACAAAGTCTCTCAAAGGTGGTGACATTTCCGCTGAGACATGAATGACAAGAAGAAGGCAGCGGAGCCAGGAAACGGCAGGACAGAAAGGCAGGCCCCAAGCAAAAGCAAGATCAACTTTCATCTTGTCACACCAAGGGTGTGGCCCCTGGACCAGCAGCATCGGCATCCCCAGGAGCTCATTAGGAATTCAGAATCTTAGCTCAACCCAGACGCACCAACCCAGGATTTGCCCCCATGACAAGACTGCCTCCGGTCCACTCAAAACATGCTTGAGGAATGAATGAATGAATGAATGGATGAATGAATGGATGGATGGATGGATGGATGGATGAATGAATGAATGAATGAACGAAGGCTCTGCAGTGCAGGTTTCCAATTCCAGCTGCACCCCTGGTAGCACCCAGACAACTCCCTGTCCCAAACAACAGGGAAGGTGTCCATTTGACACCCCCTAAAGCAGGCCGACTGACAGCTGTCACCAGGGAAAGGAGACCGCAGCCCACTTCAGGATCAAATCTCCCAACAGTTGCCCACGACCAATCTCTCCCATCCCAGCCTCGGACTCCCCCACCTCGCTCTGCTTCCCCACAGCCTCCCATGAAGCGTCAGATGCAATTACTAGTCCCCAAATGGCTATCAAACCCACACAGCACGGTTAAAAATACTCTTCACACTTGTTAGGCCTCCCCGCCATTAGATCACTTCGAGGAATCTGACAGCTGTAATTAGCAAAATATGTAAATGCTGCCTCTTCAAAGAGCGGATGCAGGTCTCTGACGTTGGCACAGCGCAAGCCAGGAAGGAGGAGGGTGCTCATCTCGTTTCTTCTTGCAAGACCTCAAAGTGATTGAGACTGGACGATTCCAGCAATCTGTGTGGGGCTTTCAGGAAACTGAGCTATTTCTATACCCTGTCCATGCTTACAGCAAGTAGATGCAGGATTCATGCAGAGAGTCAGCCACCCCCCTGCACTCTGCCCAGTGGAACCATGCTGCTAGCAGTTGGTCTAAGAGCCATCGCCCTGACCCCACACCTCCTCTGGGCAGCAACGTGAAAATAGCCCCGTGCAACGTGCAATTGCGTGTTCGTTTTTCCTGCTGAACATCTGCTGGGGAAATCACAACACTTGTAAAATTGGAAACTGCTTTCCTTTCTTAATAGAGCCACCTCCAGTCTGGGAGGACAGGCTAGTGAATCCCAACCCACACTTGTAGATGGTAGAGTAGGTGGCCTTTGAAATAAGGCCAGGCCTGAAAATTGCTAAAAAAAAAAAAAAAAAAAAAAAGCCTGGAATATGCCTGAAATGGGGACCATCAGCACCCACCTTATTTTTTTTCTCTCCAGACTATTAAAAGAATAAAGAAATAAGAGCAGTAAAGCCTTAGGAAAGTTAAATGGTGGCCAGTCCACTAACACAAAAGATGTGACCACAGACCCTATGAGTGGCCAAGTCCAGGCAGGGCTGCACCATCCAGGTAATAGATGCTCGTATCTAAAATGCCCTAAGACCTTCTCTGCCTCCTTCACCCCAACTAGCTCATCACCAGCAGCAGAAGAGGGGGTTCCTTTTGGCTCCCCACCTTGATTTCAAGAGGAAAAGAATCTCTTTGCAAAACTATAATACGTTGATTGTGCAATGCACTGTGATCCGTATAGGCAAGAGAGAGGTTTCCAATCCATCTGAGACCCCTGAAAACCGAGGTTGGCAAACAGAGGCCCTGGGCCCAAATCCTTCCCTCTACCTATTTGTGTAAATATTTGGGATGTACAATGGCTACACTCATTTGTTTAGTTACAGCTCACAGATACTTTCAATAATCTTCAACTGTGCCATTGGAGAGCGAAAGCATCTGCCACGGCACAGATGAGACGCTGTGTTGGAGACCTCATGGCCTGGGAAGCCTAAACCATCAGCAGCCTGGCCCTTTAAGAAAAGGTTTTCCGTCCCCCCCAACCCCCATAGAGGAACAAGGAACAAGGCATTTTTAGGCATTTTTCCATTCTGCTCAGAAAAAGATCAAAATATATGGCTGTTGACTGATTATTTAATCCTGACCTCTAACGTATAAGCCATTTTGCTTGTATAACACAATAGGTCAAACCATGTGCAGAGAGGCCACAGGCCTCAGGAAACTACTAGAAAACAAGGATGCAAACAGCCCCTGTGCCGTGGGCTACAGGTTCTAGACTAGACAAGCCAAAGGAACTGTCACCTCCATCCACCATTCTTCAGGACTCTGCCTCAACATGCCGCAAGGGGTCAGGGAGGGACAGACTCTCATGCGCGGCGTGCAGTCTGCAGTCAGCTGAGACACAATACCACTGAGCTACACCCCCAGCCTTTTTTATTTCTATTTTGAGACAGAGTCTTGCTGTGTGTGTGTGTGTGTGTGTGTGTGTGTGTGTGTGTGTGTGTGAGACAGACACAGGGGATTGGAATTAGGGGCATTCTGCCACTGAGCTACATCCCCATCCCTATTTCATTTTTTATTTATAAATAGGGTCTCACTAAGTTGTTTAGGGTCTTGCTAAATTGCTGAGGCTGGCCTCAAACCTGCAATCCTCCTGTCTCAGCCTCCCAAGTACTGGGATTACAGGTATGCACATCATGCCCGGCTAAGTCTTGCCTTTTTCGACACTCTTAGTTGCCCACCCAAAGCCCCTTTCCTTGGCTGGTATATCCTTATGCTCAGGGAGGCCAGGGCCTTGATATAAGGAACGACATCTGAATTGTCTAAGCAAGTCACAGTAAAGTCACTCCCCATCTGCAAACTTTCCTTGCCTCTCTTGCAGCTAGGAAAGACCATGTGACTCAGTTCTGGCCAATGAGATGCAAGGTGAAGACCACTGGGAGGAACTTGGAGCAGAACAAGGAACTGAGTAGGCACTCAATAAATTTTAATTATTATTATTATTGCTATTGCCATCATTAATATTATTAATTTTAATGGAACTCTTTCCCTTCTCTCTGCCCCCTCCTTTTTTCCTTTGCCCCTCTAGTGGTGAGCTGCAGTTGGCCTGCCCCAGCTCACAAGGGTTAACTGTGCACATCTCTTCCCAACACCAAGCACAGTACCAATGGTAGCATGAAAACAGCCATATTGGAAATATTTACACCACAGGAATTGGCAAATTCTGCGAGGCACAATATTTTTTCCCCAGGGAACTAACTGTAAAACATTTACCAGCACATCACTGCTACCTACCTTCTTCCCCTCCTCCTCCTCTTCCCAACCATCCATCTTCCTGTCATAAACCATTGAGAACCTACTGTGTGCAGTGCACTACATGAGGTTCTCTTTGAGAACCCAAAGGTGAACACCACATGGCTCTGCCTTCAAAGGTTTACAATCTAGCAACGTCATCAAGAATCCCAGCAGTGTTGGCAGATATGGTGGCACACATCCGTAATCCCAATACTTGGGAGGCTAAGACAGGAGGATTACAGGTTCAAGACCAGCCTCAGCCACTTATCCAGGCCCTGTTTCAAAATAAAATAGAACTGGGAGTGTGGCTTAGAGGTAGAATGCCTCTGAGTTCAATCTATGGTACCAAAAGGAAGAACCCCAGCAGTTCCATGCCTCTCCTCTGCCATCCCTTCCATATCAACTCTTCCCCTTCATGCTCTTTACCTCATGTGTACAAGAGAGCTGCCACAGTTCCGGATATCGAGGCTGCACTCAAAAGCAAAGAGTAGGAGCAAACAGTCTTTTTCTTTTTACCCAGAAAAAAAAATTTAATCCTTATAACAAATTCATAAGATGGACACCATAACTATTCTCCTTTTATAGATATGAAAATTAATGCCCAAGAAGATTAAATAATTTGCTTATGGCTTGAGTAGCCAGAATATAAACCAAAGCATTCTGATGCCAAAGCCCATGCTCTGTATCAGATATAGCACAAACACAGAGACGCTGGCATGCACAGGCAGAATCATGCCATCTACTGCTTACCTTCATTGTTGTGGTATTCTCTAATCTCGGCGCATATTTACCTCTCACTAAGACTTTTTTGGTGCTCAGAAGTGGTGGCCCCAGATGTTCCTTTGCCAAAACTCTGCTCCTCCCACCCACAACCCCATGCATGCTATGAGGTGAGGCGCTTGCATCTGTTAACTGGCAGGGGGTAACTCCCATGCACCCATCTCAGCTCTCCGACTCTCCAAGTTGAACGGAAAATCTCACTGCTGCCAGCACCAGCAGGCCTGCCTTTGGCTCCTTCCTGTTCTAATGACCCACTTGAAAAACCTGGAGACTTGGGCTCCACTCCACTTGGCAATCGGACCATCTCCTGGGCCCATCCGCTGTAACTGCACACCGCCCTCCCCAGGGATGCATTCCTCTGTACTGTGTCTGCTCCTTACAGGGAAGATATTATAGTTTGTACCTGTTCCAACTACTCTCCCAGTCCCAGAAAATCCCAACCTTGCTGGCACCCCATACAAACTCGTATTCCTCTTAGACTCAGTTACAGAAAAGCACCTGAGACCGCTAGAGTAGCCAAAAGACTCAAGTACTTTATTATTATTCATCATTTTTAGTAGAAAAAGTAAGTTCTCTAGTTGGTTTCTCTTGTTTCTATTAAACATGCCAGAATCAGAAATCCTGCTCTGCAAACAAAGTCATCTGATTTGGAAACCTAAGTACCACTTAACTAGTACTGTGAGGACAGGGTTCAGAAAGGCAAGGCCCGGGGCGATGTTTGTCAGGGCAAGTTTGGGCCAGTGCCCTGGGCCAGCGCCAGGCAGCCAAGGGAACACATGGGCCAGTCCTATCCCCACTTCGCTTTTTACTTTTGTTTCTGGACTTTTTATTTGGCTTTGTTTGGGTTTTGTCCAAGACTGAAAAGAGGTGCACAGACCAGAGCAGCTGCGGGAAGCAACCTGACCTGTCAGATCTTTCCCCACCCTGGAGAAAAAGCTCGTGCTGAGACTGCCGCCCTGGGTGTTTCCTTCTTCCATCCCTTTTTCAGTAACTACTGAAGCAAAACCCAGTCTCTCCCAGTGTGCACTCTGGGCTCAGAAGCTCCCTATTATTCTAGGGAACTAGAAGAACTTGGGAAGAACAGATAAATCTTTATTAGCCCTGATCAGTCAGAGGTAACAAGAAATAAAATGATCGCTTACGTGTGTGTGTGTCTATGTATGTATGTATGTATGTATGTATATATGTATTTTATTTGTGGTACTGGGGATTGAACCCAGGAGCATTCTACCTCCGAGCTACACCCCCAGCCCTATTTTTTTTAATTTTTTATTTTGAAACAGGGTCTCACTGAGTTGCGGACGGCTTCACTAAGTAGCTGAGGCTGACCGTGAACCTGGATCCTCCTGTCTCAGCCTCCCAAGTACTGGGATTACAAGCATGCGCCACCATGCCTGGCTCTTAGGTGTATTTCGATGACCTTGTGCAAGTTATTTAACATGGTGGCTCCTCATCTGTTATAGCCTGTGTCCCCCAAAATTCTTACGTTGAAACCCCCAATGTGATGGTAGGAGGAGGTGGAGCCTTTGGGCAGTCATGAGGTCATGAGGGTGGATCAGTGCCTTGTAAAAGAGATCCCAAAGGCTCTGCAGCCCTCGTCACACCGTGTGAGGGTACAATAAGCAGGCCGCCACCTGTGACCCTGAAGAGAGGCCTCCCCAGTACCCGCCACGCTGGCGGATTCCAACCCGCTCTCAGACTCCCAGCCTCCCAAACAGTGAGAAGGAAGTTTCTATCGTGCATAAGCCACCTGGTCTATGATACCTTGTTAAAGCAGCCAGAGGTGACTAAGACATCATCTCTATGTGACCTAGTATCATAATATTCATTAGTGCTGTATTTAAGCCCAGGTTTCTATTGCGGTATCTCCGGCGGACCATCTACTCCGCGGTTCCTGCCACGGAAGGTCGCTGCACCAAGCAGCTTCCTGACAAAACAGTCTATGGTCCCCAGCCACAGACGGTCGCTGCCCAGACAGCTTCCTGAAGTCTGTGGATCCTGCCACAGATGGTCACTGCATCAAGCAGCTTCCTAACAATGGTCTTCTCGCACGAAACAACACGAAGTGTGATATGGTAATTTGCAAAATAGTTATATTTAATAATCGGGGGGTCGGGGAGGAGATAGAGATGGCAAATTCTCCCGTCCATCTGTAGCCAGCACCTTATTTTTATAGACACTTTAGACAGGCATCATAAAAGTTAATCAAACCCAGGAATCAGCAATTATCACAGGTTGTAGTAAAAGTTAGTCAAACAGAGATCAGCAAT
>PVJS01029739.1:0-24562 GCA_004027185.1 Glis glis
GGGGAGGGGAGGGGAGGGGAAAGGAGAGGAGAGGAGAGGAGAGTAGAGGAGAGGAGAGGAGAGGAGAAGAGAGGAGAAGAGAGGAGAAGAGAGGAGAAGAGAGGAGAAGAGAGAAGAGAGGAGAAGAGAGGAGAAAGGAGAGGGGAGGGATGGAGGAGGGAAGAGAGGCCTAGATCCAAACTCAACATCCTTCAAATGAAGTCCTTTTCTGAAAACTCCCTGGCTGACCTCTTTTATTGAAGGTATTCCCATTGTAATTCAGTGTATTGGTAGGTGGATTAATTTACTTTAACTTTGTGATCACAGACACAGTACTCTAATCTTCCTACATTGCCGTTTTTTGTCTTTAAAGTGAAGGTAAATAATAGCACTTACTCTAGAGAGGTGCTGAGAGCAACGCACGCAGTGATACATGAAATGGGCTTAGGCAAGTGACTGACACAGAAAATACTCTCTCTATATATATATGGTACTGGGGATAGAATCCAGGGGCATTCTACCTCTGAGCTAACCCCCCAGCCCTATTTTTTATTATTTTATTTGAAACAGGGTCTTACTAAGTTGCTGGGCCTGGCTGCAAACCTATGATCCTCCTGTCTCAGTCTCCCAAATGCTGGGATTATAAGTGTTTGCCACCATGCCTGGCTTCATTATTGATAATTATTACTATATTTCACCACTCCCAGACTCCCCCATCTTCCCCTCTCAAATTTTAAAGTATGGGCACAAAGATGAATGGATTAAATAACATGTAAGCAATATTTAAGTTTTAACAAAAAATAGCAAGCAACTCTTCTAAATATAACTGTATTCTCCAAAATGGCATTTTTATGTAGATCATAGACACAAAGTTATAATGATGTATTTTCTACGGTGAATATCTTTGTGAATTGGGTCCAATTAGCATAAATTTGGGAGCCATAATGGACAGACATATGGAGCTGCTGAATTTTTAAGAGACCCATGAGGTTTGTTTGCCAATTCATTTGAATCAGAGTCCATAATACACTCAAATAATTCATGGAGCTCAATATTCAAAAGCAGTTTTCCTCCTGGTTTCGCTAGATTAAGTGATCCTATAAGTAATTGTGTAGACTTACAAAGCTCTCTCTTAAAAAGGCCATTGTAAAATTAGGTGGACACAATGTTCTCTGCCTTGGGAAAGGGTTTTATTAGAAGAGTATGCACATGTACATTTGGAAACATACACACATTCATTTTCCAAATATCCAAAGCTCTCGGTCAGCCAGAATTCTCTGACCTTTTGTATGAAAGTAAATAGCATTCTCAGAATCTTTTTCCACACTCTTACCATGAATGTGATGTCAAATTCATATCCTGACTATTTTTCTGGCATAAAATGAGAGACATTACGTAATTCTAACAAAAAATTAGCACTTGAAAGGAATTATTTGGCAAAGTGAGACACAGATTGTAGAACTCCTGTTATAAATCATATCCTGAAAAAATCTGTTTATTGACTTTTTTTCCTCTTTGTTTAAGGTAAAATACAATTGCTTCTTTAAGAGCATATTGGTGAAAAATATGTATTAACTTGGTGGGTATGGTACTGAATTTCTTTATCAAAACTCTACATACAAATTAAAGATATGTCCTGACCACATCAAAAGAAAACTAAATGAAGAGGCCTTTACTCAAATTCTACTCTTTTGGAAATGAATGTCTTCTTGTGTAAGAAGGACACTAAGTTCTCTTTCTGAGACAAGATAGATAAACAGGATATGGTGTTTCTTATTTTCCCTTAAGAAGCCTTCGCTGGGTGAGGTAGTAATGTTAAAAAGCTGACTATCATCTGTGAGCAACCATTGACATCATCAAAATTTAATTGCTGCCCATTTTTGAAAAAGTATTGCCTTATAGTACAGTGTCTATCTCAACCACTAATTGAATTTAAAAAATGTTTTCTGACACCATTATAGACCTTTTATGAAAATACATGCTTTTAATAGTTTCTAATATTTCTGAAGTTGGAATCATAAAGACAGTGGCTTCTTCTTTAGCAATTTAATCATCTTGGAAGTGTTATCTGTAATAACAAAGTTATATTTGTAGTATTAATTTTGTGGTAGGCAGTATTCCAAATACTTCATGAATGGTAATTTGTTTATTCTGCACTACAAACTTTCAAGATAAGTAATAGATATTACCCTATTTTATACACGTGGAAACTTAGAGGTTAAGTAACTCACCTCACATTACACAGCAGAAATTGGTAGAGTAGAATTTGAAGCCCTGGGGGTCTAGTTCTAGATTCCACACTCTTAATCTTTGAGTATATATTGCCTCTCAAAGGCACTGAAACATTTTTCATGAAAATAGGTTCTGCAATTAATATGACACTTTACATTTTATATATTTTATAACCCAACTGATACAATGCATATACTACTAGTTATTAAGTTTGAAGTAAGACATATATAAATAATTATTCCAAGAGAAGTTAGACAAATGTGATTAAATTATAGAAAACATAAGAAATTTCCCAAAGGGTTTTATGTATTTGAATGACTTGGTATTTGATTAGGAATGGTATTTATTTATTTATTTATTTGTTTATTTATTTATGGTACTGGGAATTGAACCCAGGGGCATTCTACCTCCTACTACACCCCCAGCCCTATTTTTTTTATTCTTTATTTTGAAACAGGGTCTCACTAAGTTGTGGAGGGCCTCACTAAGTAGCTGAGACTGGCCACGAACCTGGATCCTCTTGTCTCAGCCTCCCAAGTACTGGGATTACAAGCATGCGCCACCACGCCCAGTTTAGGAGTGGTTTTTAAAAGGATAACTCTTAGACGAGATTAGATTGTTGGAGCACTAGAAAGCCGATTAGAATTAGTTCCCATGACCTAATTCTGAAGTTTTGTTGTCGTTTGATCTTAGAGACAGGCATAAATTTTATCAGCCCATCACCAAAGTAATCTCCATATTGATGATGGTCCATTTAAGAAACTGATGTTGAGTAAGCTAGGGACCTCTTCAGAAAAACTCAGTTACACACACACCAGATTCTCTGACCATGTATTTTATAGCACTGTAAATAAATTTCCCTTGAATAAAAAGGATTTTAAAAGTATCTGTTGGGATAAATTTTCTTTTCTGTTTAAAAATGAACTCTGCTAATATTAAAAAAAAAAAAACAAATAGCCAGGTGCAGTGGTACATGCTTGTAATTCCCATACTTAGGAGGCTGAGATAGGAGGATCACAGATTCGAGGCCTTTGTGCAATAACTTAGTGAGGCCCTATTTCAAAAGTAAAATAATAAAAAGGGCTGGGGGTGTAACTTAGAGGTAAAGCATCCCAGGGTTCAATTCTCAGTAATATGTGCGCGCGCGTGCGCACACACACACACACACACACACACACACACACACACACACTATATTATACATGTAAACTTTAATTCTTCGCATAAATTTCAAAGAAATTGTGATTATATTTAGCTTAAGTGATGGTTGAAATTATTTTATGATCTTTGACAAGTTGCTGTGCATAACATCTTTGTCACAAACTTTCTTCTTATTTGATTTTCAAAACAATAATGCTTCTGCAATGTAAGTATTAAAGTGACAAGTAGTCATTGCATTAGTAAAATGAGCAGTATATATGAAGTCTGTGACATATTTCCATTATTTTGTGATAAGGATACTGCATCCCCAAATTACAAGTGATAAACTGAGGTTTAGGTAGAGATTTACAGGAGACAATTCAGTGCTGCTCTATGGATTCCGGTAAACACCACAATTCATGCTTTTCTGTTTTGTTTTACTGTTTGGAAATATAAAAATGACAACTTCAGCATCTATTTACATGCCTGGCACCATGCTGGGCACTTCACATTCATTATTTCAGGCTCAAGGTCGTTATTAGTATTATTACTATCATACATAGAAGAAACATGAAACTTTCAGAAGAAAAGAGGTTGTCCCAGATCACAGTTAGTAACTAGCAGAGGCTGGATCTGGACCGAGGGAGGTAGTCTTCCTTGGGCCTCTTGTTCTCCCATAGCTCTGGCTGGGCATACCGAGGTTGCAAGGCCTTGAGGTTGTTTTTCCTGAGCCATTTCTTAGAGGTGTTTGTTCAGCTGCTCATTTGCAGAGATGAGGTAACATTGCTCACGTGGACAGAGAGAAGGCTTATTTTCAACTTGCTCTACAAGTAGTGGGTTCTCCAAATTCAGCCCCACAGTGGTGACATCACACACCGTATGTGCTGTGTTCATCTAAGCCCACTGCACTATTCCAGAGAGACTTCAGGATGAGTAAGGCGAATATGCTGATATGCATGCTACTAGCTTACAGAGAAAAATGAATTCCTTTGTCTCTGTTTCAGGAGTCTTGTGTCTTCTGTCAGCATCTGTGAAAAAGTGATAGGCTAACTTTAAAATCCCAAACTTGACAATCTCGAGTCATGTGTCTGGCTCCAAAGCCCTACTTGAAAAGGAATTTATTCTAAAATTATCAATATAATTTATCTATATCGTTTAATAATTTAAATGGTTCTATAAAACATATAAAAACAATAGAACCTTTGTTCGGCCTATTTCTACCCTCAGTTATAGATCCTCAGAGGTAGCCTTTCTGAAGCTATTTGTGTAACATTCATGTTCATATAGGTAAGTTGTTATAATATTATGCTTGGTTTTTAAAATATTTAGAATTATCTATTGATTCACTATAGGTAGACTATAAAAATTAATTTTTCTTATGCCATATTCCATGTACACTTAACTCTCCACCAATCCTCAAAATTTAGTTATATAAACATTTATGGTTAAACAACTATTGAGTGTTTACATGTTATGAATATGTGATTATTGTTCATGGTTAAGCTTGGTAGTTTGCTATAATTACGGCTCTTGTTTAACATTTTGTTTTCCTTAGTGTTAATAACTGTCTCATTTTCACAATCACTTTGATTTCTAGATTCTCACTACTTCGAATTCAACTCTCCATCCAAACAGCAAAATCCTTCTTAGTAGTTAAGCACAGCAAGAAATCAGTCCACTCTGCTTTTTATGGAAATCACTCTTCATTGTTTCCCCTTCTGCCTTCCCCGTCACAGACTGGACTTCTGTGCCCATGTCCTGGTTTTCAGTCCTTTCTCTCCTACTGTCTGTGTCTCCGCATCTTGATTCTCCTTCCTGGGAGATTTCTTCACTTCACCTCCCCAACATGCTGCTGACTTTTCTCATATTTGCTCTTATTATGCAGTGGATATTTCCATTTTTCCTTTCCTAGATAGTATCTTATTTCATGCAAGCAGTTGTCTTTTTTAACAGAGATTTTTCTTATACTTTTTTCTGCTTTCTGTATTTTGAGTCCCTTTTTTAAAAAAAATCTTTTCTTTTTGTTGTCCTTTTTTTCCTCCTCTGCTTTAAATAAATTATTTTCTTTTTTTGTGGTACTGGGGGTTGAACCCAGGGGCATTGTACCTCTGAGCTACACCCCCAGCCCTATTTGTTATTCTTTATTTTGAAACAGAGTCTCACTAAATTGCGGAGGGCCTCACTAAGCAGCTGAGGCTGGCCGCGAACCTGCGATCCTCCTGTCTCAGCCTCCCTAGTACTGGGATGACAAGCGTGCACCACCACACTTGGATTTTAAATAAATTATAAAATATCACCAAATATTCACTAAAAATTATGGGGAGCTCAATTAGTAGTTGATACTCACTGAGTAATGATCTGCACTATAGGATGAGATGACTGCCCAGCATATAGGATGATAATATGACTGCCCAGCGCTTCCTCAGTTGTCAGAATCTGCAGATCTTTTTTCTTGGGCAAGTTAGTTTCCACAGAGATGCATTCTTCTGTCTACTGCTGGGTAGAAGTTTAGGTCTGGGTTTTGCCACTTTAGGGGTGGCAAGAGGTTATCACCATGTCATATACAGCCCTCATATGAACCTCAGTTGCTTTTTTTATTTTTTATGTTTTTATTGGTGCATTGTAGTCTCACATCACAATGAGTATCAGTTTGGTGTTAACATACATGTACACAGCTCTTAGTGTCCCCTCCTGCCTCCCCCCCACATGTAGTACTGAGAATGATGTTGGTATAATCTCATACGTACACATTGTTTATGACAGTAATTCCATAGCTTCACTTCTTTCTTGCCCTTCCCCTTCCCTTGTACTCCTTCCCTTGCACCACTGAGGGTTCTCTGTATGACACCTCATGACCAGCACTAGTTGTGCCTGGAGTCCTTGCTGCTGAAGCTGTTAGAGGAATCTCTCTGACTTCTGTCCTGCTTTCTGCTCAGGTCAGAAGCCACAAAGGCAGTCCTTGGTCTGAAGAGCATGGGTGAGGAAACCAGGAACAGAGAATTCACAGTTGTTCCTATGATGTTTATATCACATCTTTTTTTTTTTATATTTTCTAGCACTCACTTTCTGAACTCAAATTTGTAAAAGTTTGAAGATATTTATTTTTCCTGTTGGGGTCCCCGCATGTTGCTTGGGTTTTTGTTCTCTCTGTCTGTGAGGTCACCTTTCACAATGCATTCATTTTCAAACTTCCTAAACTAGGTTGTCTTCACTTGTCTGTTGTTGACTTATTTTTTCCCATTACTTTCATCCTCCTGTGTATTAATGTCATTTTTATCCTGTATTCAATCCACTTTATTGTTTTCCTGGGGCTTCTGAAAAAATGCAGATAAACGTTTAAGTTCAATAGGTCAAGCTTGGCTAGGACAATTTGCTTCTTTCTTTAAACAAGCAGAAAAGTCAGATCTCATATGAAACATCACAGATGCTCCATTTGTAAATTGAACACGATTTTTTTTCCTAGTGGAATTTTTGTGAACAAAGAAACTGAAGATTTGAAGCATTTGAAGATTTCAAAGTCCTGTGAGATTTCCAAAAACAACCCACAAAATATGAAAATTTTCTTTGATCATGTGAGCCAGGATATGGCAAACAAAGAGGAGGAACCGAGAGACCATCTGTTTCATCTGAATTCATACTGAAAGACAAAAGGTGCATTTTTGAATTATCCCATAGCTCTCCTCCAGGTATTAAAAGAAATATGAGCTATCATAATGGATGACACCACTTATAAAATGCATTCCATTTTATTTGCCTACTTCATGACAGAAAATTTCCAAGGGACATAGTAACCAATAATTGTAGTGACATTATTTAAAATTTTAATATCATACATAATCTCTAGTATTTTAATATAAAGCATTTAAATTAGAGCAATTAAGTGTTTTAGTACAGTCTCAGTCTTTACATTATACAATCTTCTAATAAAAAGATTCATTTTATTGGATAAGTCTTCAGGATGGACAGAATTCATTGCTTTGAGTTTTGAAGACATGGCTATCAAGACGCTTCTACACAAAAAAGTTCTTTAGTTGTTGTATTCTATTCAATGATGAGGGAAAAACTAAATGCTTAGAAATACATTCTTTATGTTGATAATTTCCAACTCCAATAAGAGTTACAGATGAATATGCATAACTAGATACATTTCTCTCTCTCTCTCTCTCTCTCTCTCTCTCTCTCTCACACACACACATAATTTCAATTCTATCAATGGAAATATTATAGGCATTCTAACTTTGCAAAATGATTAATCATTCCACACTACCTGGTGATATATTTTTTCAACTTATACCACCTAAAACCTGTCTTAAGTAAGTCAGTACTTTAAATTATAAGAAAAATAGGATGATATTTTCACAAAGATTAATTTGAAATTAGCAGGAAAGGAATTAAATTCATTTTATGTATAACCTGTTACAGATCCCTTGAAAAACATCATGAACCCACAGCAGAGAGGAATCAAGGAAAATGGTCTGAGGTTAAGAGAATTTGTCACTTGTAACATGTGTACTTAATTCATAAGTAATATATAATTCATTCTAAAAAACTCAAACAATATAAACTTACATATATAAAATTTATAGTTCCCCTTTATTGCTGCCTAAATCCCAGTACTCATTTCCAGAGTTGGTTATTCATTTTTATGCCATAGTTTTTATTTATTTTTATATACTTTTATTGGTGCATTGTAGTCTCACATCATAATGTAGTTCAGAGTGATAGTGACATACATGCACACAGCACATGGTGAGATTTCCCCCTCCCCTGGTTCCATGTTTATAGCAACACAAGTTACACAGTTGGTTATTCTTAATCAATTGTTGGGCATCCATCTAAAAGTCTTATATAAATCTGCACATACTGTCTTGTGTTGATCAATGATGGGAATAATTTCTAGGAAATGTATTGTGAGGTGATTTTGTTGTGTGAACATCAGACTGCATTTATATACACCTAGATAGTGTACCTACTACATGCCTACTGTACATACTTGTTTGTACTATACTTTTATACAACTTGCAGTGTGGTAGGTTTGTTTACATCAGCATCACCATAAACACAAAAGTAATGTACTACGATATGCCCTTAAGATAGTTATGATTTCACCAGGCAATAAGAACTTTTCAATTCCATTATCTTGTGAGAACACTATCATATTTGTGGCTTGTGGTTGACCAAAATTGGGTCATACAACACATGGTTGCACATGTGTTTTTATATACATAGCTGTACTTGCTGTACTTACATATATAGAAATGTTTTAGATGAGAAATCAGCATAGAACGTTTCATTTAAACATAACTTATATGTATCTTGCAGGCTGTTTCTTGTGAATCCATTTAGATATATCTCATGAAGAGTATTTCATGATATGGGTCTATTATTGTGTTCAGCCATGTTCTTATTAATGAATATATAGGCTCTTTCTTTTTTTGTTGCTAGTACAATGCTGCCACAGGCATCTGAATAAATACATCTATATGAATGCACATATAATTTAGATTCTTAGAAATAGAATTGCCAATAAATAATTTTATTTTTATATATCTTAACAAGTCATCTTCCCAGTTAATATCAAGTCAGGTGCATACAAAATGTATAGACAACACTGAATGTTACTACTGCAATTTCTGTGTGTTTATAAAAATGTTTTCTCATTTGTTACTTTCATTTTTTCTTCAACTGTTAAATATAATATAGAAAACTCAAAATGAGAAGAAAAAAACTATTATATTTGTCCATATTTTGCTTACTGTGCCCTTTCTTCCTTCATGATATTTCTTTCTTTTTTTTTTTTTGCGGTACCGGGGATTGAACCCAGGGGTGTTCTACCTCCACGCTACACCCCCGGCCCTATTTTTTATCCTTTATTTTGAAACTGGGTCTCACGAAGTTGCGGAGGGCCTCACTAAGTAGAGAGTGAGAGAGAGAGAGAGAAAGAACTGAGGCTGGCCGCGAACCCGGATCCTCCAGTCTCCGCCTCCCAAAGTACTGGGATTACAAGCATGCACCACCACACCCAGCTTTCCTTCATGATATTTCTGTGTTTCTTCTTTCATCATTTATTCTTTTCTGTTTAGAAAATTTCCTTAGCCATACTTTCAGGGTAGATTTACTTATGATAAATTCTCTTAGTTTTCCTTTATCCAATAATGTTTTGACTTTGCCTTAATTACTGACGGATATTTTAACAATATTCTAGAATGACAGTTTCTTTCCCTTAGCACTTGAAATGTCTGTATCATTTCTTTCTGACCTCTGTGATTTCTGATGAAAATCTGCTATCAGGTTAATTGTTTTTTCTGTCAGTAAGGTGATATTGTTTACTTGATGTTTTCAGGATTTTTAGATAGTTTTCAAAAGACTATATTTTATGTATCTTGGTACAGATATCTTTGGGTTTATCCTGTTTAAGGATTCTGCTTCTTTAGTCTTTAAGTTTAGGTCATTTGCAAATTTTATTTAAAAATTTAGTCATTGGTAGAACAAGCTTATAATCCCAGTACTTGGGAAGCTGAGATAGGAGAATCACAGGTTTGAGACCAGCCTCAGCAACTTAGTGAGACTCTCAGCAACCTAGTGAGACCCCATTTCAAAACAAAAAATAACAAAGTGCTGGAGGTATATGTAGGAGAGAGAATGCCTCTGGGAGTTCAATCACTGGTACCATACACAGAAACAAATTCAGTCATTATTTCCCCTAATATTATTTTAGCTCCATACCCTTTTCCCTCTCTACATGAGACTCTGAGGACATGATGTGTTAGATGATTTGTTATTCTCCCATAGGTCCCTGAAGCTCTAGACCCTTTTGTCCAATCTATTATATATATGCTATTCAGGTTGGATAATTTTTATCTTATGGTTCTCTGCTTCTTCCCACCATCTTCTCCATCTAGGGTAAATGCAAAAGGATTACCAGAGAAGCTCCAGAATATCTAAAAATATGCACATACCTGAAAAATCATTTATGTATAACAGATCCAAGATAAGCAAACCGAAACATTTCTTTATACACACACGTATATTTATACTTCAAGGAGGAAATATACAAAATACAAATCACAATATATAATTAGCTGCCTTTCAATTTACCTCTAAGACTCCTGCTAACCAGACTGATGTAGAGAACCTGTTCTACTTGTTTAAAAAAAAAGTGGATATTTAAGTTATTCATACAGTTCCTGGATCTTGGACATGGGCCTGTGACTGTTGATCAGACATATTTGGAAAATGTTATATTAAAAGAACTCAAGTGGAACAATAATAAGTTACTACAAAATTTTCAAAACTCTCACCAAAACACAAGAAAAACCACCCAATATTCCATTTCACTGAAATTAGGAATTTAAGTCTCTGACTCACCTTATTGAGTAAAGGACATTTCCATTTTTGAAAATTCTTAGCAATTTGTTGTCTGTAGTGACTTCATGAAAGTTGGCACCTTTTTCGTTGGCAAAGAACAAATCAGGTTTCCAAATGGAGTCCAACATGGATGGGTCGAGGTCTAAGGAATCATCAGGATATTCACTATACGCAAGACGAGGATCATTCCATTTCTGACGAAGGAAGATATTCACTCTGTAATCCTGAGAGAGAGAGAGAGAGAGATGAAAGGCTGGGCTTAAAAAGTGTAGGAGAATCCCCTTAGGTCCATCAACTGTAACAAATGTGCCACCCAGGGGGAACAAGTAGGTAATTGAGGAGGCTGTGAATGTGTGGGGGCAGGGAGTTTATGGGAATATTTGTTTCTTGTTCTTGTTCTTGTTCTTGTTCTTCTTGTTCTTGTTCTTGTTCTTGTTCTTCTTCTTCTTCTTCTTCTTCTTCTTCTTCTCCTTATTCTTATTCTTATTCTTTGGGTTTCCCTGAATTATAATAGGAGCCACTAGCCGAGCATGGTGGTGTACACCTATAATCCCAGCACGTGGGAGGCTGAGACAGGAGGATCACAGGGTCAAGGCCAGCCTCAACAACTTAGCAATGCTCTAAGAAACCTAGTGAAACCCTGTTTCAAAAAAATAAAATAGGGCTGGGGGTATAGCTCAGGGGTAAAATGCCCCTGGGTTCAATCCTTAGTGCCATACACACCAAAAAAAAAAAATTAAAAAATTGAAAGAATTAAAAATTAAAAAATAGAATAAAATAACAGGAGCTACGAATATCCTTGGGAGCTCTCCATACCCTACACTCCTTACTCATGACTACCTAAAAGAGTCATTTTGGTTCTGAGGTTTTGCCCATGTCTTTGGTGACCTATGGTCACCTTTTTCCTTTGGACCTCCAAAGGAAAAACAAAAAACAAAAAACAAAACCAAAACAAAACAGATGGCTGTATCTGTTTATATTTTGCAGTTCCATTCAAGTTTTACTTTGCCAGTTTGTCAGAATAAAACACTGAATTGTTATTAGACATTTGGAGTAAAATATTTTCACCTTTGCTTTTATTTTTTCTGGAATAATTTCTTTTAGTAGGTATCTACTAGCATGTAGAACCATATATATTTCTTCTCATGTTTAATATAGCAAGTTCTATGAAGTAAGTAACTCGGGAAAAATCAAAGGTGACTTTTGAATAATAAAAGAATAATAAAGGTTAATTGCCAATAATCCTTTAAGATTATTTGGCTAATGAGATTTCCCAATTATACCTTTCACAGATAATCTTAAAAGGAGAGGCATCAGTTATTTCAACCAAATTTTCACAACATCTGGGCTCATATACAGAATGACAGATTGATGGCAGGGTGTATGTGTAGTGTTTGTGTAGACACAGTATATGAAAATAAGTGTCACATGGCTTTATGTATATAATTTTTTCTTAGATTTTTGAAATAAGCAAATAAAGACTTTTATAATCAATATTATAGTAAATATTTGAAGAAAGCTTCATTTCCTTTAAAAATAATAAAACTGGAGATATACAAAGAAATTGAAAACCCTATTTTCTTTTTTTTTTTCATTTTCTCTCTCTCTGTACTGTAGGTTGGACCCAGGGACAATCTACCTCCAAGCAATACCCCCAGCCCTATTTTTTTTTTAAAAAAAACAGGATCTTGCCAAGTTGTTGAGACTGGTCTAGAACCTGTGATCCTCCTGTCTCAGTCTCCCTAGTGCTGGGATTACAGGCATGTACCACCACACCTGAACATTTTCTTATTTCTTGAATACTAAATTATGAGTTATCAGAATATGGTAACCAAGCAATCACAAATGATGCTTCCACAGCATTGGACTAGGTAGATTACTTAGGTTATAGGTAAGACAAATCGAGTTTGTACTAAATGTTGCAAATCTCCATATCCCCTTGATCAATGTTTGTGCCCTGAGACCACTATCCTTTAACTGCTACTAGGGTTCCATACCAGATGATATTTTTTCTCTGCTTGTTAGATGCCCCATGTACCTCCCAAAGTGACAATAGAGCAGAGTTCCTCTGTCTCTTCTTGTGGCTGCATCTGACTGACCATCTCAAAAAGAATAAAAACACCACTATATTTCTGGCAATTTGTTACAGCATCATTAGGAACCTAATACATATATCTTTTTGAGTAGATTTGCACACATTTTCATTATCAATTTTTTTGTGTATGGTACTGGGGATTGAACTCAGGGCTGCTCTACCTCTGAGCTATACCCTCACCTGGATTTTATTTTTTATTTTGAAACAGGGTCTTACTAAGTTGCTGAAGCTGGTCTTGAACCTACGATTCTCTTGTCTCAGCCTCTCAAGTATTGGGATTACAAGTGTGCGCCACTATGCCCAGTTCAATTTTTGAAGAATTTGCTAACAAGATTGTGTGTGTGTGTGTGTGTGTGTGTGTGTGTGTGTGTGTGTGTGTGAGTGTGCGTGTAATAAGTGGAAGAGGTGGAAGAGGGTAGAACATTCAAAGCAAAAATCAAGATTTCCAACCAACTGGAAAAATAACCCAGATTTCTTCTGGTTTTAAGGAGTCCTATCAGATACCTTAATTTAAAAATGGGTAATTTAAAAATGATCAGAAAATAACATGTTTGCCAAAAAAATAAGAACAAAGCTCAAACTACCTAACATTTCTTGAGTATTCGTTTTATAAGATTTTCTAATTCTGAAGCACTGCACAACATAGTTTCCATGCATCACAGAGCACGGAACAGCAACACTCAATGGTGGGATAATTGCTTCTAACATCGTCTCCATAACATCCCCATGTTGCCTGCACCGTCTGCTGTAGGAACCCACCACGGGGAGGGTGGTCGTCTAGGGCCACTGATTCTCAAATAATGGCCCATTGAGAAAGTGCTGTTCAATTCTCTAAACCAACAGGGGAGAAAGCCATTTTATCAGAATTCTTTGGAGGCTTAGAGAAGTTGTTTCAAGTTTCCCTCTGACGTCTTCAGGATCCATACGTTTATTCTCTTTGAAAAGGACAGAATTTTTTTAAAATGACAAAAAAAATTAAATCAAATTGCGTACCAATCATGGAAACATAAAATAAGAAGCATTGGTTAGAGCTTAAAGTATGTTGAATCAATGAAACAATACCCTCTATATCTCAGTAGTCTGTGTGTAAATTTAAGATTGAAAAATAAAGTAAAATACAGTAAAGAATAAAGAACACTGCCTTCCATGTTCTTGGATAGGCAGAACAAATATAAAAAAAATGGCCATACTACCAAAAGCAATCCACAGATTCAATGCAATCCCTATCAAAAAACCGAAGCCATTCTTCATAGAGCTAGGAAAAAAGTCCAAAGCCAGGTGTGGTGGTGTATGTCTGTAATCCCAACATTTGGGAAGCTGAGGCAGGAGTATCACAAATTTGAGGACAACCTCAGCAAGTAGTTAGACTCTCGGCAACCTAGTGAGATCCTGTTTCAAAAGAAAAAGAGAAATCAAAAGGGCTTGGGATATAGCTTAGAGGTAGAATGCCCCTGGGTTCAATCCCCAGTAACACACACACACACACACACACACACACACATACACACACACACACACACACACACACACACACACACACCAGTTTCCATTCATATGGAAAAACAAAAGACTCAGAATAGTCAAAGCAATTCTTAGCAATAAGAATCATGCTGGAGGCATCACAATACCTGATTTCAAATTATACTACAAAACTATATTAACAAAACCAGCCTGGTATTGGCACAAAAACAGACACATGGACCAGTGGAATAGAAGACACAGAGACAAATCCTCACATTTACAGCCAGTTGATTTTTGACAAAGGAGCCAAAAATGTACACTGGAGAAAATATAGTCTTTTCAACAAATGGTGCTGGGAAAGCTGGATATCTGTATGTAGAAGAATGGGATTTGCCAGGCGTGGTGGCGCATGCTTGTAATCCCAGCACTTTGGGAGGCGGAGACCAGAGGATCCGGGTTCGCGGCCAGCCTCAGCGCTCTCTCTCTCTCTCTCTCTCTCTTTCTCTGTCTCTCTCTCTCTCTCTCTCTCTCTCTCTCTTTCTCTCTCTCTCTCTCCCCTCTGCAACTTCATGAGACCCGGTTTCAAAATAAAAGCATAAAAAAATAGGGCCGGGGGTGTAGCGCGGAGGTAGAACGCCCCTGTGTTCAATCCCCGGTACTGCAAAACAAAAAACAAAAATCAAAAAACAAAAAGAATGGGATTCACAATAGCCAAATTATGGAACCAACCTAGAGGCCCATCAACAGATGAATGGATAAATAAAATGTGGTATATACACACAATGGAATTTTACTCAGCCATAAAGAGTAACAAAATTATGCCATTTACAGGAAAATAGATGGAACTAGAGAATATTATGCTAAGTGAGACCAGCCATTCTCGGAAAATCAAAGGTTGTATGTTTTCTCTCATATGTGGAAGCTAGAGAGAAAACAGGGAAAAAAAGGACTTCATATAAAAGAGGAGAGAGACCCCTAGAATAGTGCAGGGGGGTTGGGTGAGGGAGGTGGGGAGCGCACAAAGGAGGCTTGATGAAGGAAACAGTTCAAATAATGCTACGTTCATATATGAAGGCATCACTACCAACCTCACTAACATGTATGTGGGGGAGGACAGAGGTGGGGGGAGGATCCTGAGGGAATCACACCAAGCCGTGTGCATGTATGTTTATACCACTTTGAACTTCACTATGATGTATAATTACAATGTGCCAATAAAAGTATATTTCTAAAAAAAGAATGAATAATACTAGCCAATTCTTCTACTCCATTGTAAGAATTTCTGGAGAGGTGAACTTAGTCCATGTGATCTTTCTTCCAGAAGTTAGAGATTTATTTCAGCTAATAAAGTTTATTCAGTTTGGGGATGCCTGGTTTTGGAGGTACACACCTACACAGAGGCAGTATTTCCAGTAGCTGTTTGTTGCAATGAAGAATAGTAATTTATGTCGCTCTTTGATTATAAGGTGACAAATTATTTCTTGTATTAATGTGCTGTGTCACAGTGATACACAGACCCCATTCGTCTAACCATCCTATTCTGCCACCTATACTCACTTCTTACGTTCTTACTCCATTTCCCCTTGTCTGCAGATTGTATGTCTGATTATCAGCCTTATTAAAACTGGCCCAGACAGCTGGGCAGAATATAGTCTCCTTCACTCTCCTACAAGTGTCAACAAACCTGTAGACAGGAGAAAAAAAATGGTTCAGCTTCCTGCCTCATATTTCTGCCTGATTTTCAGTTCCTAAACTCCTCTACACTTTGTGTTGCACCAAGTTGGAAGAGAAAGCTTGTATGTTTTTTCTTGGTCTAGGCAACATAAACATGGAAATCCAGTCACTACTACTTTTCTTCATGACCTTAAATTTGCCTCACAAATCCGCTCACTCCAACGTATAGCTAGCTCACTTGTTTGATTTTACTGCAACTTGATGTTAATCACACAATTTGCATCTTCCAGTGAACATAACCATTTACACACCAGAATTATAAATTTGAAGTTTGAATATTTAAGGAGATGTGAGCAGAAATGTATTTATTGTTGTATTTTTGGACTTTCATTAAACAGCTTTTTAGTTATACATGTGAATATTTTGAAAACTTAACCTATTATTTTGGTGTAATGTTCATACTTCACAACTTTAATGATCTCTTAATTCGGCAGCTTTGTATTTGGGGAAAAGACATGATATTGTAAATATAAAAAAAGAAATATATATTATTGGCAAAGGATTTTTGTGATATTGGTTTTTACCTTTGTCCTCAGTAGGAAAATTTGGTATGTGAATAAAATTACTCTAATACTTATCTTGAGTATTTTGTAATTGTTTTCAACACTGCAGCTTGTTATCACTTTAAAATATTAACTAGTACTTAAATTTTCAGAAATTTAAATAGTTATCCTTTGGGAATCTTTTAATTAATGAAGTCTTATGTGGTATATACATTATTTACTATTAAATGTTGAAAGTTGAAAATTAAAGGAAAAATATTCCACTCTGGAAAAGTTTTAATGCATTAAATATTGTCTGGGACAAAATTAATTTGCTTTTGAAATGATTATTGTTCCCTCTGAGCATTTCAGATAATTCTTAAACTAGCTATTTATTGATTTGGAAACTGGCCAAGAAGCTCTGTAGAGACTATTTGCTGCAATGTAAAGCTGTAGACAAATTAACTTCTTTTAGAAACTATTGAATGTTGCAGCCTAATTTAGGAACATTCTTGTGAATAACAGATGAAATCCTGCTACTTCTGAGTCAAATAAAATGACCACTTAAGAAATGTCCAGTTTACTCATAATTACCTAAATACTAGGTATACAGCCCACCAAAATTAGAATTAAAAGCAAAGTGTAATAAATCACTAGATATTTTGCTTCTTGGGTAGAAAATACTACTTATTTTAATGCCTATATTTATAGATATTTGGAGTTATGCATACATATTTAAAAGTATTATGTATAGGGTAACATCATAGGTAAAAGGTAAGTTGCCAAATTTTGGTGTGTTTTTAATTCTCATACAAATACTTGGCAAGTGAGTTTTATCTTCTATTTGAGTATGTAAAATGTGAGAGTATTAATATTTTCTTTTCTTTTCTTTTTTATTTATTACATTTATTGGTGCATTGTAGTTATACATTTTGATAAGTGTCAGGGTATCAGAAGCATGCATGCACACATTGCTCATTTAGCCCTCCCTTAAATCCCACCCTATTCCCTCCCCCTTCCCTCCTTTCCATGCTCAGCATAGTGACTGACTCTGATAAGTTTGTGTTAATATTTTCTTGAATGTAAACTCTAGAGTGGTTTTAGCACAATGAAGATGATAAAACTTTTAGAAGTATTTAAAGTGTGATTATTCTATTTCTACATTATAGTTTTGCCCAGGCCTATTTCTGAATCTATTGATATATACTTTTCTTTGTAAAATTAGTTTGCTGTTTGTACTTGAATACTTTCATGATAAGAAAATTATTTCAATATATGAGAATACATGGAATACTTTAAATTGCTTTTACAATGCTACATTACAGGTCAAGAAAAATAAATAAAAAGCCCGAGATCGCTGTAATTTTCATTCAGGCCTAAAGCTCTCAAAGTAACTCAGCATGATGCACTACATAGACTGCTTATTACAATTGATGGCATCTCAAAAGCAAGGTCCCCTTCATGGTGGCTGGTTATTTTCTCTGGGATACTACGCTTATTCCCCCAGCTGAATACCACCAACTGACTTCTGTTGACACATTGCTGCAAAAAAGACCCAGCAGAGCCCTGCCCAAACCTCTGACATACAACATTATGAAATTTAATGAAATGTATGTATAAGCCACTCCATTTGGGGACTGTTTGTTATGTAGCAGTTACTGGAATGGAACTGGGTCATTGGAAATGGGTGCCATAGTAAGAAAAATCTTTTTTTTTTTTTTTTGCGGTGCCGGGGATGAACCCAGGGGCGTTCTACCTCCGCGCTACACCCCCCAGCCCTATTTTTTTATACTTTATTTTGAAACCGGGTCTCATGAAGTTGCAGAGGGCCTCACTAAGTAGAGAGAGAGAGAGAGAGAAAGAGAGACACGGGGGGGAGAGAGAGAGAGAGAGAGAGAGCGAGCTGAGGCTGGCCACGAACCTGGATCCTCCGATCTCCGCCTCCCAAAGTACTGGGATTACAAGCGTGCGCCACCACGCCCAGCTAAGAAAAATCTTAAAACATGTGCCACTGACTTTGGGACCAGGCAGCAGGCAAAAGCTTGCAAGAACTTGAGGAGATTGCTGTGATGGCTAAAGGGATCAGAAGGAAATTGATATCAGAAGATGGAAAAAATCCCCCTTTATGTTGTGAGAACAGACAGGTTGGTGACACTGTCATTTCAATAATGTGGAAAATAGAAAAAGCTGCTATTACATTGTTGCATTTGATTAAGGAGTTTTCCAGGCTAAAATCTTGAAAAGTTCACTTCACTTTATGTGCTCAGGGTAAAAATCTCAAGGGAGTAGGTGTGACACCCTCGTTTATATTTCAGAAAGATTGAAAAGATGCACCCTAAAGTTTCTCAGCTAGATGAAAAGGTTTCTAAGAATTTTAAAAGCATTATTCCCATTCCACCTCAATTACCAGCCAAACCCAAAGAATTATAGGGAGCTTGCAAAAATGTTGAGAATTAGACTAAGAAGCACCACCAGCTTCAAGTGAAATGGACAGGAGAGTTTGAAATATAATGAGTTTGCACAGTTCCCAAATTTCTATGATCAAAATTTCTACTTGGCAGCAAACATGGTTCATTTTTTTTTTTTTTACAGAAAAGGAAAGATTACTCTGGAGGCAGAACCAAGATCCCAGATCCCAGACAGTGAAGTCAAGATCCATGAAGACTCATTTTCAGAGAGCAGGACTGGGCCCCCATCATGTTACTGGAAGGATACATGTGCTAGACTTTAGAATTGCAGTGAACCATTCAGTACCATCATAATCCCCAGACATAATCTTGAAATCCATAATCCTGAATATGGATGTTGAGATCTCAAAAGATCAAAATCCGTAAAGTGCAAAATTCCTAAATTCTAAGATGAAAATCCCTAGTGTTGAAATCTTACAAACCATAATTCTCATTAGGGAAATGCAGCTGGGGGGGGGGCTTTATAAGAAGGGTAGAGGGCTGAATTTTGGGGTAAAGGATTCATAGTGAATTTTTGGTTGTGCACAGTATAATTGCATCATGTTTGGTGGGACGAACACCAAGAAACCTGGTAAAGTATTATTTTTGGTGTGTATGTGAGGGTGTTTCCAGAGATGAGTGTGTGAGTTTGAGTGGAGTAGGATGGGAGAGCGCAGTACCACGTAGAAAATGAACATGGAGGATAGCGATACAGCTCAGTGGTAGAATGCATGCTTAGCATGCTCAAGGCCCTGGGTTCCATCTCCAGCACCAAAAAAAGAAAAAAGGAAAATGAATGAGAATGTATTTTCCAAGGGTAGCCATGTCCTGAAAGAAAGAAAGAAAGAAAGAAAGAAAGAAAGAAAGAAAGAAAGAGGCAGCTACTCATTTCAATGTAAGTCTTCAAAATATAATTAATGATCATGACATTTGGCTAGCTCTTTTGGTCTGTCTCTGGCCATGTAATACTCTTTTTATATGTTGATTTTTTACCTTTTTTTAAGTTGTTATCCTCCAGTATTATAAATTGTCAGTATTATTTTTTACAATTCTGCTCTGCTGTATAGTTCATCTTTGCATCATTTCTAACCCCAGAGACATAAATTGTGAAAAGACTTTTAGAGAGTTCTAATTGGTTTTACTCATTAAAAAAAAAAAAGACTCCATACCCAGGCACAGTGGTGTACACCTGTAATCCCAGTACTTGGGAGGCTGAGAACAGGAGGATTCCAGGTTTGAAGTCATTTTGTGGTAACTTGGCAAGAACCTGTTTCAAAACCAAAATTAAAAAGGGCTGGGGATGCAGCTCAGAAGTAGAACACCTCTGGGTTCAATCTCCAATTCCACAAAAAGACAAATTTTGACTCCACAAAAGTGCATTAACACAATGTTGACATTGAAACTTCCTCAGTGAATAAAGAGATGACCTTTTTGTACATTTGCATCTGAAAGGTAAAATTGCTTGAGATCTTGGCTCTTTGAGTAACTACATATGCAGTGGGTTACGCTTCTTGGTTTTTGATCTACTTTATTAAAAGGCTTGGATTGTCTGTTACAGTATTTCAGATGTCTGCAGTCAGAGATGAATACACACAGTCACCAATCATAGTGGTATGCATTTTTACATTTCACTTTTTGACCTATTTATGAATATAGTCCATCTACTTGGAACTGTTATAACCATGCGATTGTTAACATATCTGAGTATTTATGCTTGTAAAAATAGGTGTTATATATTGCCTACTTTATTGTGTAAAATGATCTATAAAGTATTTTATCATGTTTTCATGTTTCTCAAATAGAGCTACTTTTTGAAAATATAAATGTGTTTCAAATAATTTCCCTTTTATTTTTTTCCAGAATTATATTTTTGGAACTTTGGTCTTTCATGATTTTTAGACTTTGGTGATTTTGATCTTTCAGGATTTCAATATTCAGGATTCTGGAACTTAGGATATTGTCTTTTGGGATTAGGACCCAAACCCCTTCCCATTACTCCCTCTTTCTAAATTGAAACATCTTTTGCAGTTATCCTATTCTGAAGTACTTTTGTGTGTCAACTGTGTACGGAATTGAAAACTTGTCTCTTGAATTCAAGGTCTTTTGATCAAGAGGAAGCATAATCAAGATCTACCCATTGGGAGCCTCATTTGTACTTGGACCTGATTTAGATGACAAGATTCTAGACTTCTAGACAGTTCCATAAGGAGACAGGAAAGCTGCAGTCTCTAGGAAGGGATGGGTGTATTTTGCAAGTTGGAAAAATATAAATAATATATCACTAGAAGAAAGATTGTGTCAGATTAAAGATGACCTCTGGGGTTTAAGAAGTCTTGTCATTTTTATTCTATCCTTTAAAACCCTCTGAGACAACATGGCTGCCATATAAGAAGTTAGATACCCCTGAAAAACCATACTGGATGAGCCATATGTAAGAGCCCTAGTCAAAAGTCCCAGCTGGGTACAGATTTCCAGTCACCCTCACGAAGGTACCTGCCATGTGAGTGAAACCATTTTGGACACTTTGGACAAGCCTGTCCTCCAACTGAATAAAAATGAATGTTTTATGTCAACAAGTAGAACAGAAACACCCAGCCAATCTTTGCCCAAATTCCTGATGCACGGGTGAGACCTAATAAAAATCATTGTTTCAAGCCATTCTATTGTTAATGGTGTTGTTTTAATTTGGTATAAAATTCTGACAGAGTCCATGTATATGATTCTACCAAATACATAGAGGTGTGCCACCTCTGCCATCCGCAGGAAGCTCAAAAGAGCTTACCGCAAATATTCCCTGCGTTTCTCCTTGCTAGTGAAACCATCTCCACACTTATCCCTCAAAGCCACTGATCTATTCTTTATGTCCATCATTTTGCTTTTTCTAGAATGTCAGATAAATGGGATCATATGATATTTAATATTTTAAATCTGGCTTCTCTTACTTAGCTGAAGTTATATGTATCAGCTTATTCCTCTTAATTGCCTAGTAGTAATGCACTGCAGGGGCATACCACTGTTTATTCACCCTTTGGTGGACATTTGGTGTTTTTTCCAGTATTTTGTGTTTATGATAATACCATTATATACATTTTCATTCAGGTCTTTATGTGAACATAAGTTTTTATTTCTCCTAAGTAAATGCCTAGGAGTAAGATTACTAGATCATATTAAATTTATATTTACATTTAGAAAAAATGAGAAATTGTTTACTAAAGTGGCTCTACAATTTGCACTCCCACTAATAATATATAAAAATTACAGTTGCTTTGCATTCTTACCAATATCCTCAGCTTTTAAAACTTTAATTTTAGTTTTACTAATATGTTGTGGTGGTAACTCATCGTGGATTTTATTAGTTTTTTGCATACGGCTAATGATGTGGGGCAGTTTTGTGTGCTTATTTACTATTTGTACACCTGTTTAAATGAAGTGTTTGAATCATTTGCTCATTGAAAGCAGTGTTTATGGTTTTCTTTTGTTTTTTGTTTTTTACTACTGTTTAGAGTTCTTAACATATTCTCAATACATGTTCTTTGCCAGATATAACATTGGCAAACATTTTTTTCAGAGTACATATAATTTCTTTTCTTTCTTCTTTTATTGGTGCATTGTAATCATACATCTTGATGAAGTTCAGGGTGGTAGAAGCATACATGCACACAGCACTTACTTCCCCAGTTCCTGCCCTATACCCTCCTCCTCCCCTCCTTCCCGTGCTCAGCACAGTGATTGACTTTGATAAGTTTGTGTATGTCATTATGTCCATTGAGGTGTTTCCCTCTTCTCCCTCCCATCTCCCTCAGTTAGGGCCCCTTCTTCACTCAACTAAGGTTTCTCCTCCCTTGTCTGGAGTCCCTCCTAGGTCCCATTTCCTCCCTAGCTTCCACATATTAGGGAGAACATCCAACTTTTCACATTTGTGAGTGACTAATCTCACTTAGCATAAGGTTCTCTAGTTACATCCATTTCCCTGCAAATGAAATAATTCTGTTCTTCTTTATGGCTGAGTAAAATTCCATTGTGTACATATCCTATAGTTTTGTAATCCTTTCATCTGTTGATAAACATCTCGACTGGTTCCATAGTTTGGCAATTGTGAATTGTGCAGCTATAAACATAGATATGCATGCATTATTCTGGTAGTTTGGTTTCCATTCTTTTGGATATTTATCCAGGAGTGGTATAGCTGGGTCATACTATAGCTGAATACACATTCTTTTCAGCTGCTCACAGAATCTTCTCCAAAAGAGACCATATCCTGGGCCACAAATCAAGCACTAGCAAATTCAAAAAATTTTACATAATCCCCTGCATCTTTTCAGACCACAATGGAATGATACTAGAAATCAACTATAAGAAGACCCAGAGAAACCTCATAAGTACATGGAGACTGAACACTATACTGCTGAATGAGGAATGGGTCATAGAATAAATAAAGGGGAACTTAAGAAATTCCTAGAAACAAAAATAGAGACACAGCATATTAAAATATCTGGGACACTTTAAAGGCAGTTTTAAGAGGAAAATTCATAGCACTAAGTGCTCACATAAGAACAAAAAATCACCAAATAAATAACCTAATGACACACATCAAAGCCCTTGAAAAGCAGAAACAGTCTAATCCCAAGCCACAAAAGACAGGAAATCATTAAAATCAGAGCAGAAATTAATTAAGTAGAGAACAACAACAAAAACAATGCAAAAAATCAACAAAACCAAAAGCTTGTTTCTCGAAAATATAAACAAGATAGATAAACCACTACCAACCAAAGAAAGAATCAACCCAAATTACTAAAATAAGAGATGAAAAAGATGATATTAACCACAGACAACACAGAAATCCAGAGGACTATCAGAAACTACTTTGAAAAACTATAGTCCAAAAAATGGAAAACCTAGAAGAAATTGACAATTTCTAGACATATACAACCTTCCTAAATTGAATCAAGATGATATAGAGAATTTAAACCGACCAATAGCAATCAAAGAGATGGAAGCAGCAATAGTCTACCATCAAAGAAAAGCCCAGGTCCAGATGGTTTCCCAGCTGAATTTTATAAAATGTTTATAATACCAATACTTTTCCATTTATTCCATGAAATAGAAAGAGACGGGACTCTTTTCCTTTCTTTAATAGCATATTTCAGAGAGTAAAAGTTTTTAATTGTCATAAAGTTTGCTTTATCCATTGTTTATTTTTTTATTTATTTATTTTTTTTTTTGCGGTACTGGGGATTGAACGCAGGGGCATTCTACTTCCGCGCTACGCCCCCGGCCCTATTTTTTTTATACTTTATTTCGAAACCGGGTCTCACGAAGTTGCGGAGGGCCTCACTAAGGAGAGGGAGAGAGAGATAGAGAGAGAGAGAGAGAGTGAGAGAGAGAGAGAGAGAGACAGGGAGAGAGAGAGCAAGAGAGCTGAGGCTGGCCGCGAACCCGGATCCTCCGGTCTCCGCCTCCCAAAGTACTGGGATTACAAGTGTGCGCCACCACACCCGGCTATCATTCTCCAATTTTATGAAATTATTTAAAAGGGTTGTCACTGAATGAAGAGATGTGGAGAGCATCTAAAATAAGACATGATCAGGCTGAACTGGAGCATAAATCAAAAGCATTTACTCTCT